>JAVIXY010000151.1:0-21455 GCA_033030565.1 Fusarium nematophilum
AGCTTATAGGGATTATATAATCGGGATTTTCGTGGCTCTTATAATATCCTAAGATATACTCCTAGATAATAATAGAAAACGTCTCAGGATACCTGAATAATCAGAATAGCGATAAGTCACTCGGCAAGGTTTAACACGGATATAGTCGGCCATGTATTCCACCCGATTCCCGTACCTCGTGCGCCGTATCCCGTACTCCGACTCCGTACTCCGTCGGTGCAGAGGAATTTAACTCCAAGTACCAGAGCCGTTACGAATCCCCAATGTACTTAATCTCGCTTCGAATCCTCCGGCTTTCAGCTCCCGTGCTTAACCCAAGAAGCGGGGTTCCAATATCTCCGAGTCTCCGCATCAACCTCATCCTGTAAAAGCCGTTGGTCTACTCCGTACGACGTCTCCAACACTATTTGTCTACACAAAGCAGTCGACCCGCATGATCCATCATGCCCGAGGACAAGACCTTCAGCGCCTACAACGAAGAGCAGGGCCAGGCATACGCCCAGTCTCGGCTCGACTACCACCATGGCGTGTACTCCGCCATCATCAACCAGCATACATCCACGGGCGGCAAATTCGACACATTGGTTGATGTCGGAACCCGGCCTGGAATTGCGGTCCGCGCGCTGGCCCCTCGCTTTGTTCACGCCGTTGGTTTAGACCATTCCAATGGCATGATTGAGAGTGCACGCAAGCTGGGCGGAGTTACTTCCACCTCCGAGTCCATCCGCTTCGATGTATCTTCTGCTGAAGAGCTCTGCGGCGATCTCTCCCCGCCTATTCCTGAAGGCAGCATCGATCTGATCACCGCCGCCACGGCAGCTCACTGGTTCGACATGGACGTGATCTGGGCACGGGCTGCGAAGATGCTCAAGCCCGGAGGCAGCATCGCCATCTGGGTCTGTGGTGATGTCCGCGCTCACCCATCCAATCCCAACGCGGATGCCCTTCAGGCTGCGATAGAGCGAAACCGGGATGAGTACCTGGATGCCTTTCATCTTCCCGGCAACAGGATGGGCTTGAATCAGTATGCTGATCTGCCTCTGCCGTGGGACATAGCCCAGCCCGTGACCGAACTTGACCAGTCCACTTTCTACCGACGGGAGTGGAAGAGCGGGGAGGACTTCTTTGCGGTCCGGCCCGAGATGGACATGGACGGCATGGAGAAGCTGATGGCTACCACGAGCCCTGTTACGAGATGGCGTGAGGCACATCCGGAGCTGGTGGGCACTGAGAAGGATGTTGTGAGGGTGCTGAGGAGGGAGATTGAGAGCTTCTGCAGAGTGGTGGTGTTGAGGCTGGGAAGGAGAAACTGCTGGGAGAGACGACGGGTGCGCTGCTTATTGTGAAGAAGGCTCTGTAGGGTTACTGAATTGTTCCTCGCTACCTTACGAGACGTGAGTAGCTGTCTCATACCTCTTTATTTCTTTGGATTGGGTATCACAAGTAGGTTGGCTAAGAGGTATTGATAAACAGAGGAAATATTAGGGACTGCTTGACTCAATACCCTGGAAGGGTATGAGGACTAGAGAAATGTGCCTCTATTATAAAAATGTGATGCAATGGTGCAGCGACTGTCAAAAATTAGACCATTTCCACTAATCCTAGGCGAATAGAGATATTCTAATCAAAGTGGTCCCCTCAACAAAAACGAACGAAATACTTCAAGGTCAAAAAGTTCCATGTGTATCACATGTGGCTCTCTCCCGCCGGGAATTGAACCCGGGTCTCAAGCGTGACAAGCTTGCATACTGACCACTATACTACGGAAGACTATGGCTTTTGAGCAACCACTGTAGCGGATTCGATGTCACGTGAGGCGAGTAAGTTGGTTATAATTCCTTGGCTCAAGAAGAGGTCGATATTCCGCAAAAGAGCAGTGGGTGTCCCAACATTTGAAGAGACTGGTTCCCATAAAGTAACGAGCCTTAACTTGTTACTCTTTTCTTATTTATATTGAACGCAAGAACTTCCATCGCCTCAATTCCATCGGTTTGAGAGCCAGCGTACTGCCAAAACAATGCGGGCTATTACAGGCCAAGGCGTCATTCGTTATCGCAATTTCGATAGACAAATCACTCGGCCAACTAAGAACGGCTATGCACCACCACCCACAAAATAAAGAAAGAGCTCTCAATCTATCAATCCTTATTATATCTAGGCCTGGTGAGTTTCCTCGTCTTGAGTTAAATTAAGCCGCGTTTTAGGGGCTCGACGCAGGTATATGCAGAGCAGTTTTTTTAAAACCCCTACGCTTCCACGCAGGGACGGACTTTATCTTAGGCAATCCAACCAACGATCGAAATCGTGTTTAGCCCATATCCTTTGGCTACCCGAGGCTATTAAACTGGCCACCACGTCTCTTTCAGACGCAGCTTCGGAGCAAATGCTTCAGAGGTTTCCCGCAATTTGAGGGTATCCTCGCCCAAGCTCTGTGCCAACCAAACCTAGAGCGGTACGACCCCAGCGCTGGAAGCAGAAATGAATTTTACTGTGCTCAAATTGTCTTTGAGTTAAGGTGCTCTCATCAGTACCAAAGCACTTGCTTTCCTCGCCAAACTAAACCCAGCAGAGGTCTACATACCCAACGCGATGAACAAGTTTAACCACTATGGGCCCACATTGGTAGACATGAGCACAACACACCAGCAAGAACCAGAAACAAGAGACAGAAAAAGACAATAATAGATAGTCTTAATTAAATAATTAATTGCCCCTTCCACCAAGGAAAGCAACAAGAACTACTAAGAAATGGGGGGGGAAATGGCCTAAACTATCTGTGGAGGCAGGCTTCCATTCAATCTGCCTAACAGCCTTCCAACACACTACACCAACTACTCAAGGAAAGAAAATCTTGTTAAACAAGAGCGCAAACTCGTTCTCATCCTCAAACATGATCGGCTGATCCATAGCGTCAGCATCCTGCTCCACCTTTTGGCACAGCGCATACAACGCTTCCAGGCGAGCGGGCACGTAGAACCACTCCTTGGCAAACTGGCCGACCGCGAACGAGCCCTGCAGGCACCACCGCTGCAGGTAGATGGCTGAGGTTGAGCCAGGGGCAGGGGGCGGGATGGCAACGCCGAGCTCCTGGGCCCGGTCCTCGATGAACTGGCGCTTGGAGTCGTCGTCAAGGGGGTTTCGGAAGGCCATCATGCGGGTGTAGACTGCAGGCTTCAGTTAGCGCCGTGTTGAGTAGGATGCGATGGAGAACCTGCTGGATGGATTGTGCCCGTAGTAGTCTTTCATGCGGGCGCCCGTAGCGTTGCCCGTGTGCCCGATCTTGACGTAGTGGTACTGCGGGACGTTGGGGTCCGAGTAAGACACGTCATTCAGCGGGTTGGGCGTGATGGCCAGGTATGCGTAGGTCGGCATTGCGGGCGAGCGTTTTGACCTCGAATTGAGTCAAAGTTAACTACCTTGCTGGTGGAGATGAAGACATAGACCGACGACACCAGATAATACTTATATGTTTCCTTCTTAAGCTATTAGCAGCAATTCGTTCGGCATCTCGACTTCTGCTTACCGCCACCAACCAGCCCAGCTGGTCACGCTGCCAGCTTTTTGTAAGCGGCCTCTTTTCAGTCAGCCAGCCACATGCATTTGGACTCAACACAACCATCATCATGACTCAGCTCCCACATTCCACTTCCAACAAGCTCTCGCCTTCTAGTAAGCGGCCACTTCATCAGCCAGCCACAGTCTTCTGCCGTCAGACCCAATACAACTATAATGCATGCCTATACCGGTTCTCTGCCCATTGCCTACCACCCACCATCGAGATGCAGTCACTCCGGCACGTCTAGCGCCTTCGTGATTTCGCCTGTGATGAATCGCCCTGGAACCCAGTCTCAAATATTCCCAGGTTCCATGGCTCGAGATCATTCTGTGGAAACCCTACTCACTACATCAGAGCGCAAGGCGGTCCTAGTTTCTATGTGTTTGATGCCTTAAGACCAGGCCTCAAAGGATATCTCCGCAAGATCATGTCGCGATACCCCCTACAAGTTGTATCGGGAAAGGATACAAGCATGCTCTAATCCAACATAATATGGTATAATTCAACTCCATCCCAATCAACACATCACGACACCCCATGACTCAAAACACTGTCCATCATCCCCTCTGCAAAATTCCCCTGATCCCACGAAACTCCATCCTCACAAGGCACCTCCCGCAGCAACAGCTTTGCAAACGCCGCCGCCGTAGCAGCCGCATACTCCTGCCACTCCTTGCTCTTATACGAGTCTGCATAGTCGCAGATCCCCCTTATAACAAGACACGGAAACGTATTCATCACCCCTGCCGCCTCCATCTCGAAGCATAGAATTCCCTGCTTGCGGGCCAACTGGTCTCGCACCGCGGCGTCCTTTATTACCCTGTTGCCGGAACCGACGAGACCGTAGTGAATCTCCGGATGGTCCGTCGTCCGGGGGCGTCTCGCTTCCCTCTGGCATGATGTGAAGAGCCGGTCATTTTCCTGTCCGGGATGTGCATACTTGACCTTCCACGAATCAGGCACGCGATCCAGGATATCATCCAGGAAGGGTTGGAGGGGATTGGACGGAAGGTCCGGGTTTGATCTGAGGGAGCTAATGGCCGTCCTGACCTGCCTCGGCGGCGGCTGAAGAGCACCCGAGAACTCAAACTGGCTGTTGCTAACCTCCTTGCCGCGATCGTACTGCATCACACCAGGGAAGTTGGCCGTGGGTAGACTAACGACCACGTCTCCGAGGCGGATGTCGTGCTCTTCCGTCGGCGCACCGCCTGCTATACCAACCACGAGGCAGAACTTGATGCCCAGAAAAGTCCTCTTCATGTTGGAGGCTGAATCAGCCGCCGCATTCGTGCCGTACTCACCATCTGGTAGGCACGCTGCAACAACCATGTGCCCGGCCATGCTGCCGAGTGCGTAATTATTGATATCCCCCGGTGCGTTCTTGGGCCTGTTATGCTTCCTGTCGAAGAGGGCTCTGACAGCGAGGAGCTCTTTTGGAAGGGCACAGAGGATGCCAACTGTGTATCTCCACTGGGAGTACGTCTCTAAGCTTAGCGAAGCTGTAGAGTCAGACAAGATGGCGTCGGAAAGAAATGCCGGGCTTTGAGTGCTTGACCGGGATGGTAACGACCTGTGGCTCAATCCTGACGGTGCCCGATCCAAGCTCGACCCTAGATATTGCAGATGACCTGGGAGAGATTCGGGGGTTTCAGGCCCAGGAGACAGGCCGCAACCCACAGCAATGTGAGAATTCTGCTGAGCAGCCTCAGAGTTGGTCTGGTGATTCGGCACCTGTATCGTCTGATCCCAGCTCGCAAAGTCGAGCGTCTGCGCAAACCTATCCAGATCATGTATCGATATCGAGCTATACGCCTGTATCAACTCCGTCTCCAGCGGCAACACAACCTTTTCGTAGATCCTGGTCCGCAGCGTCTGGCTGCTGAGTAGCTCGCCCTGCTCCGTCTCCCAGAGTTCCGGATTCAGGCAGTTTTCCACGGCCACGTAGAATTGCGAATTCTCGGGAATCTCCCTCCGACATGCCTTGAAGACGACATCGACGTCTAGGTACCTGGTGCAGCCTTGCCCCGGCGCCAGGTCGACCTTGTATCTCTTGGCTAGTGTATCGAAGGGCGTCACGAAGTAGACCTCCAGCAACATCACCGCCAGCGTCAGAAGGATCGGGCACGGATGCGGTAGGAGATCGTCTGGATCTATGTCATCCGGGTCCCAATCATCCGGGTCGACATCCGACTCGGTTTCGCCCAGGCCTTCGCTGTCTTCGCTGTGTCGACATTCCAGGTCCGAAAATCTAGTCTGAATAAACGGCCTCAGAGTAACAGCAGAAGACGACGTCTGGAAGAACAACACCCCAGACGAATTCCACGTAGGTTGCAGCCACGGCGTATTGTGCAGATGAAAGACGGCCGAGCTCAGAATGACCGCCAGAATCCGTCGCGTCCTCTCTGTAAAGGTCCCCGTTCTGTCTCTTAGGAACTGGTCCAGCGAGACAGGGTCCTTGGTCTTGTCGACGAGAGAATCGCTCCTTTCTGACTGCAGCTTGAATAGCCGGTCCTTGGTGACCTTGAGCTCAAGTCGATACGCCGCCATGGTTCCAATCCTCGCGATCGGCTCACACAGCTGCTTCACCGCCATGGATTTCGGGGCTCTCTGCCTCTGCCTTGGCCTCGGCCGGTCCTCTTGCTCAACCACCAGTTGAACAACCCTGTCCTTTGCCGTGTGAACTCGAGCCTCATGCCAACCCTCAGTCATGGACAGGAACATGTCAAAGTCGACCTCATCCTCGTCCACACCAGTCTCAACATCGGGCTTTCTATACGTCCCTAGACAAAGCCGGGCGCCAAAGTCGTGTTGAGGGCTACACTCGCAATCCTTGCAGCCCGTCAGGGCCTTTATGATTGACTTCGCGGCGCTCCAGACCGCGTATGAAGGTTCCTTGATTCTGAGCAGGGGCGCAAAGTCCTCCGGGGCCCACTGGGATGAGTCTTCCGGGTACCGCGTCTCAAGCTCCTCGTCGAGCGCGGTTAGCGACTCGAGAAAGGCATCGCGCTGGTTCGGCGTTGGTCTGAAATCTAGGTAAGGCAGGACAGCCGCGAGCTTCGAGTCGTTGTCGTCCAGCGCCTGGAGGTCATCTCGGACTTGGCGCAATATGCGCAGACGGTCACTGGCCGGGTGTCGAAGAAGGCTCGGTGTAAATATCGACTCTGTGCAATCTACCAGCCGAGCGATGAGGTCTTTGTTGAGTTGACGAGTGATGCTACTGACGCGAGCAAGGTGCCGGTATATGATGGTGCAGTAGGCCATGCGCCCGGCGTAGAAGCTGCGCAGCTGAGCATCCTTCTCTGTGACGCGCAATGCCTTGGCGATCTGCTGTACCGTCTTGTATGTGGCCTGCAACGAGCCGACTGTGTCGTTGTCTGCGCAGGCCATTGTGATGCTGTTCCTCGACTCTGAGGTGGGGGATTGTTGGTCAGACGAGGAGCTTGAACAATGGGTGAGGGCTGAAGCTGCAGGTCTGCGGCGCCTACCAATCCCGGCAGGGAATCTAATCCATAATGTCTTGGCCTCAATTCTGAGGCACTCTTGCGTTGATAAGCCCCTCGTGATTGCATTGTCGGTTGGTTTAACGCCTGCCCACAGTCTTGAGCCGAACAATGTCCAGTCCGGCGGATGAGCAACAACAACCGCCCACGACGGTAGCCGGCTCAGCTCGGTCATGTGTTGAGTCCTTCCAGCAGTGCCTCAACAGGGCAGCCTGTATCCATGCCCGCGAGCTCTCACTCGTCGAGGACCAGCACGCGAGGTTCTCCGTCTGGGCCGCCAGCCTAAGAGTCTTTGGCGCAGGCCGTGATTCCTTGGATCACCGACTGAGGGAAGCGGTCGACGTTCAGGATGCCGTCATGGGAGTCCTGGAAACCCTGGACTATCGGATTCAAACTTGTGGGTTGTAACTGGTCGCTCCATGCCAGACACGCCGCTTACCGATGCGCCAGGCTATCGCATCCTTGAATCCGCGACAACGGAAGACCATGCATCTCCCGAGTTACCCAAGGAGCTTGGTGAGGCTCTTGAGGCGATAAGAAGAGAGATCAGCACTCTGCATCGGATCTCAAACACCATCCGCAGGGCAAGCAAGGACACGCAGAATGCCCGCGCCGAGAAGTCGTTTAAGATCCGAGACGACGAGGGAACAGGCGTCGAGTCCTTTCTCACACGCCTATTCGGCAACCAGATCCGAGACCGATTCCCAGGAGCCAGCGAAACCATCCAAGACCGTCTCGCTCAGGCCATGCTGCTCCGCCGCAAGAGGATTCTCTACCGGAGAGCCCGCTACGGAGGCGCTGCCATCCGACCCAAGGAACTTCCGTCGCAGCCCAGAGTGTCGGTTCCCAAGGCCAAACCCAGCATGGCTCTTCCTCAGCAAGTCATCCAAGATCAAGTACCCGCCGCAGCCACCACAGACGTTGCCAGATCTGTCGCGCAGACGGCGACTACCCTCTCACCCGAAAGCTTCAAGAAGGCCTCTGCGCCATCAGTGATATCTGTCTCCAAGACAGTTGCGCTGAGCACCCACGATGATCTGGACTTTCCACCAGCTCCCTGCGGCAGGGTTTTAAAAAGATATCGTCGTTTCAAGAGGGAAACGGATGAGAAGCATAGAGCCTTCCTTCAAACTATTCCCGGTTATGAGGAACAGGCCGAACCATCGCCTCGCATTGCTGGCATAGTTGCCACGGCGGTGGCTAAGAACAAGAAGATCCTAGATGACTTTTGGGACAATATTCTCGCAGCGGTAGAGGAAGTGACGTGCCCGTTCTGTTTCTACGCCCTTCCGATCCGGGACGTTATCAAAGAGGCAAAGTGGAAGTATGTTGCTCCCCTGATTTCAACCCTAGTAGAAACACCATGGCGAGTAAAGCTAACTTGATAGGTTGCACGTTAAAGGCGACCTTGATCCTTATATCTGCTTATTCGAAGAGTGCGACTCGCCAGATCACCTTTACAATCACAGCGCAGAATGGCTCAAACACATGAGAGGGCACGCTATGCGCTGGCGCTGCGCGTCAAAGTCCCATGGCGAGTTTGTGGGGAACACGCGAGACGAGTACATCCACCACATGAGAACCAACCACCCAGGCAAGTTCGGTGACGCCCAGCTCAGCGTATTGGCGGACAGGAACGGTCGCGTGACAGGCCCGCTGTTCAAGTTGTGTCCGCTGTGTGGCCTCGATGAGGCAGACGGCGGAATGGAGGACCACGTCGTGGGCCACATGCGGTTCTTGGCCTTGAAGTCACTCCCGGCATACGAGGAAGACACGCACATCCTGGACGACGATTCAGACTCGGACAACAGCATGGCATCGTCAAAGCCCCAGAGCAGAAGCACCGTCAAAAAAGACATGGAGGACGCTTCACCAAATTGGGACGATTCCGACAGCGAGTTGCATTCTATGGACCACGTCGAGACCGAGGACTCCGCCGACATGGAGGCTCTCGACCTCATGCCCAAACGCGAGCATCGAAATTTTCAATGGGGCTTCGTTCCTGGCATTCACGGGTCATCTCTGGATATTGAGTACGACCGCGTTATCAGGGACATTTACCGCCACCAAAAGAGCAAACCCTGGGCGGGGATGGAGCCTGACTGTGCGATATGCTCCGCCCCAGCGCCCGTAGCGTGTGACTGCGAGGCCAAAGGCCTTGACATCGCTGTAAGGCGAGCAGAACACAAGATCATGCAACCGACGTACGAGTCTATAAGAGCGTGGGTAAGGGGCCATTCACAAGACTTTGTGATAGAAGACTTCGGAATGAACCGGCAACGGATATTGGGAAGGCCAACCACCCCGGAACCGCACGGGAATCAGGGGGGTCCAAAAAGCACCAAAATTGACCTAACCTTACCGGAGGAGATCAATGAAATGTGGCGGGCCTCTGTTCAGAGGTATCCGGAAGTGCTCGAGTACTACTTCGGCCTGGCGGAATTAACACTCCCAGCCGAAGATGATCCTAGGGTAGCACATGCGCCGCTAGGAAGATTGACTGAGCAATATAGAATATAGGATAAAGTAATGCTAACTTTATTATCCTAGCAAAAAAGTTCCGCTACTTGCCTCCGGCGTGAGAGACTATCAGCTGCTACAGAAAGATGCTGGCTGTATATAAGCTCCCCGAGATAGTCCAGCTTCTGCCGTCTCTTGACCTTTCCCCTCCAGCGTTAGCCTCCAGCTGCGCGCGATAGGAAAAGAAATACTAAGAGGTACAAAAGTTCTATCGTTTCGTATCATGATACCTGATACATACTCTCTAATTGTTACCTAGTCTACCCTCGACTTTTCGGACATTTAAATCTCCGGCGACCAATGCCGAGATCGCCGTGCGGGGCTGAGTCAAGTTAGTCTCTCGTCGCGGCAAAACTCTTAACCGCGCATCATCATTCCCCTCGCTTCATCTCTCCGACCGCAACTCCGACAGACGAAACGCACGACCAGCCAGCACTTACAATGGCAGAACGAGGCAAGAAGAACCAGGGGCTGAAGCATACCCGGATCAGCGGGGCGTGTAAGGCCTGCAGGTCCAGAAAGCAAAAGGTACGCCCTGGTGGTCAATGATGTCCCTTTGCTGGTGGAACCGTCACTAAGCAGATCGCCGTTCTGTAGTGTAGTGGAGATCGGTTTGTTCTCCTTGTGAACATCGATTGAAAGCCTGTCTCATGTCCATAGGCCTCAGTGCGCGCAATGCCGCATCAACGATGTCCAGTGCCAATGGCCTCAGCAGCAGAAGCGGTAGCCCAGCCTCATCAACCCCTCGGAAACTGGCTAATCATGAGTCCATAGCGGCCCTCCAAAGCATTATACAACGACTATCGAGAAGCGCCTGATTGAGACTGAAGCCGTCCTGCTCGCTCTCATGTCGCAAGTAACAGATCAGCAGCTTCTATCTGCCTACGACCATATCCAGCAGCTCAGGCAAGCAAGTGCGAACCTCGACGAGCCATCTGATGCCGGAAACACACATGAACTCGTCCGAAAAGACAAGTTTGGACCAGTTTATTGGAGCAAATACCCCCTCAACTCAGCTGAAGATGCCAGGCGCTGGTGGGCTGATCGAATGTCGACGGCTGGGAATGCGACCCCATCCCGGCAACCTGAGGTCATTGACCCTGCGTTGACAGAAGCGAACGTCACCAACGAGCACTGCGAAACTATGCTTCAAGATTCAGAACCCTCAGAATTTAGGTCGAATGAGCCAAGTCCCGGTGTTGACTCTCCGGTCGCTCCCCGGGTGTCAGTCTCACAGCAAGAGAATGTTGATCTTGGAGTTGGTGAAAGGTCAAGGGCACGGTCTGGTTTATCAGTAAATCAAGAAGCAGGGGCAGTCACACCTCCTCTAGGGCATGTAGAGCAAACCCCAACACGGAGTACTGGGTATCAGAATTCGAGAGACGTTGGGGGTTATGAGAGTGCCTACCTGTGGTAACGAGAACCATAGCAAAGATAATTGAACTTAAATGATAACTGATCAGGTGGTATTTTTCTCGTTTCTACTTCAGAGCCGATTATACTCTGATTAACACATACTTCAAGTCCTTGGCAGATCTCGGCCAGATCCCTCCGATGACCGGCTATACCCGCCCGGCCCCGGAGCAGCCCGGGCCACTTCCCCACACTTTTCAACTACCGTTCTCATCTCAATCTCTGATTCTCACCTCAAGCCTCCAGCTATTGAAAAACTCCGTGGTCTCCCCCCGCAGCCATCCGCAATGACCCCCGAGATTGGAAGCCTCCGAGCCCTCAAGAACGGTGACAGCCAATACGTCGGCAGCTCCTCAGGCGTCTATTTCATCAACACCGTCCGCCGGGCATTTGCAACCGCCCCGGACGCAGAATCAGAAGAGAGGCAGCAGGCCGGCGAGAACGGCGAACAGCTCCTCAATGATCCATCACCAGAGGACTGCATCGTCGGCGGAGATGAACAGGCCGGCCGGAACACGGGGTTGGGTGCCGGAGCCTCAAGCGACGGCATTAACCAGGCCGATCAACGCCAACCAGTTCCTGCAGGCATACACTTCGATATGAGCAAATTGCCCAGCTATCAAGTAGCCAGACAATTAGTCCTGACATATTTCCGCATCTGGCATCCCCTCGTCCCCTTCCTCCACGGACCAGAATGCCTCTCTCAACTAGACGCCCTCTACAACCACGGCCCATCCATCACACCTCCTCTCAGCCGTCTCGTCACCTTTAAATGCATCTTCAATATCGCCCGACTCGAAAGCGACAGCCTCCCCGACCTATCCTCCATCTCCATCCGCTCCGCCTCCGATCTCCTCCCGACTCTGGGCCTCCTCGCTCTCCGCTGCGACATCCCCTCCATCCAAGCCCTGCTCGCCGCGCAGGTCTACTTCATCTCCACAATGTCCCTCCGGCACGCATCTTCCGTCGGCGGGCTGATATCGAGATCCATCTTCCAGACGGGCATGCACCGCTGTCCGTTCCGGTACTGCCACTTGTCACCTGAAGATCGGGATATGCGGAAGCGCATATTCTGGGGCTTTTACGTACTTGACCGGTTTCTGAGCCAGTCTCTCGGGCATCCGAATGGGATACAGGATTCTGATATTGATGTTTGTGCACCGGGTCATCGGGACTTGCATGAACCTGTTGCGCAGTCGGCGCTTTCGCCATCGAGTGCTGCGGCGGATAATCTGATTCTTCACCTCCCGGCAAACCACCCCGATAGATGTCTAGCGTCTCCACGGCTGCGAGCCCAGAGCAGAGATCCCTCACCCGAGGAGGATGCAGACCCCGGGCGGGCAAGCGACACTCCAGGCGGACCATCGAGGAGAGCAGCGGCCATTCTCCAGCACCGGCGGGAAACCCAGTCCGTGTTGGAAAACCACGTGCGGTATTCCCAGCTAGTTGGAAGACTACTAGAGATCTTCCACAAGTCTATACCGGACAGAGGAGCCGACGATCAGACGGTACTCTTCCTCAAAGCTGATGTGTCAGCGTGGGGTAATAGCCTGACGCAGCCACGCCTCGATCCAAGGACCATACAGGAAAACCCAGAACTCACGCCAGAACCTACAGTCTTCCCCTTTGTTTCGTATCATTACTGCGTTCTCCTGCTCAACCGGCCTACGCTATCTCTCGATCCCTCAAGCGCCGAATTCCGGGCTGGTTTACAGGTCTGCATTGGAGCTGCGAGCAGTATCATAGATACTGTTGAAAAGTACTCTGACCTTGGGGGGCCTTTATTCTGGCCCGGGTACATGACGGCTGTGTGGATGAGCGGCCTCATCTTGGCTCTCGCTACACGACTCAAGTCCTACAGCCCAGCCAAAGCAATATCGTATGTCCTCTTCTCGAGTGTTCCTACCTGGCTAACAGTCGAAGCGGGATATCATCTGCCTTGAACCTCCTGACGACCATGACCAAGCGCTGGCGCATGGCGAAGGACTGCAAGGGGGTTTTGTCGATGTTATTGAGGAGCATCGAATCAAAGACAAGGGAACGCAAGCGTTTTCGACCAGAAGGAGACGTTGAATCCAGTTATTCAGGCAAACATGGTCGGCCGTCGAGCGACGGACCCGGCT
Source organism: Fusarium nematophilum (assembly GCA_033030565.1). Lineage (NCBI taxonomy): Eukaryota > Fungi > Ascomycota > Sordariomycetes > Hypocreales > Nectriaceae > Fusarium > Fusarium nematophilum. The sequence continues at coordinate 13,113 of JAVIXY010000151.1, forward strand.
CGTCAAAACGACATGCCACAGACAGTCCCAGAAGGCATCTTCGACCTGAAGCCCATCCCTCGCCACAACTTCCATCCAGAGCCCTCAGAGGATCAAACACCCACAACCCATCAAGAGCGCACAGCCCACTACCGAGGTCAATCCTGCGAAACGTCCCCGATACTCGACACGACGACTTCCCAAGAAACGACCTCTACAGCCCAGACACACCAAACGACTACCAGCCAGCCATCGGCCCATACGATTCCTTCCAATTCGACGCCTTCACATCCCTCCCCGATCTGAGTATGCCAAATAATGAACGAGTCTTGGGCCCGTACCACGCTCCCATCCCGACGACGTTTCCCGACAGGCGTCAGAATTTTGACCAGAACGTGGGCCAGTTTGACGGGGCAGATATGATATTCGATATATTTGATGGAGCTACCTGGGGATCTCTGATTGATATGGTCAATGACCCGAGAAATATCTGAGCCTGTATAACAGATACTCTGTATAACACGATTTCATTTCATCTATGCGGTCGACTGGACAAAGTCCACACCCTTCTTTACATTCCCCTTCAACTCCTCAACCGCAACCTTCAAAAGCCCAGCCTCATACTCTGATACAGACCCCACGGGATGAACAGTTTCAGCACCATTGACTTCAAAACTTACCGGTAGGGCAAAGTAGTCCACTCCCAGCTCACGGGCAATCGACTCGCCTCCAGTAACGCCGGGCAGGTAAACGTACGCTGGCTCAACGATTCCAGCCTCGCCCTGAGAGGCTTTGATGACAGCCTGAGCGAAGCTGAACCATTCTCGTCAGTCATGAATCACACTCGCACGGCGGCCACTCACCGAAATCCCGCATAAGCCATACACGTGGTTGCCGACCCAGCACCAGCCTTCGCCTGGACAATTTCATCACCGCCGAATTGAACCCCTGGTTCCAAAATTAGCAAACTCTCAACACCTCTAGGACTACTCACTATGCGTGATGGCCTCAATCTGCTCCTGACTCAACTGTACCGGAGGTTCGGCCTGGCTAATCAACGGCACGATCGTCGCGCCAGAATGGCCACCGACAACAGGGACCTTGAGTTTCTGGGGATTGATATCCACGAGGACGTCTGCCACAAACCTCGAACCGCGCACGACATCGATGGTTGTGACTCCAAATAGCCGTTGTGGGTTAAAGACACCTTGCTTCTTGAGGACCTCTGCTGCTATAGGGAGGGTGCTGTTGACGGGGTTGGTGATGATGGCGACTAGAGCCTTGGGACAGAACTTTGCAACACCGGTGGTCAAGTCGGCGATGATACCGGCGTTGGTCTTGAACAGATCTAACAGGGGTGAGCCAGGGAAGAGTTTAGCAGTTATCCAGACTCACCATCGCGTGTCATCCCGGGTTTCCTCGCAATCCCTATCTCGTTTAGTGAATGTCTTGCGAATGATAAGCCAAGGATGAAATACCAGCTGAGATCATGACAAGCTCAGCCCCCGATAGTGCCTTCTCTAGGCCGCCGTTCTCGGGCAGATAGCCCTTGACTGAAGCAGGCGTATCGATATGGCTCAAGTCAGTTGCCACGCCGACGGCATGGACAACATCATACAGCCTCAAGTCCGTGACGAGGGGACTCTAGAGGGCGTTAGTGGGCAAAGATGTAGGTATAGGGGCAGGGGATTTCGCGCACTGATTTGAGCAGCAGGCTGAGTGGCTGGCCGATCTGCCCGGAGGCGCCTAGGACGGCTACTTTGACCATGTTGGTAGGGAAGGGTGGTTTGCAGAGCTTCTGATATGTGACGGGATGATCTTGAAATGGGACTTGCCCACCAGCCCGCGAATTCAGCGGGTTTATAAAGCCACAGGATCTATTATTAGTTGATGCACGGGAACAAAGCCGTTGCATGACCCAGTATTGCGGCAGTGGTTGAATGAGTTCCGCGGCTAAAGGTTTAAGCGCACCTTAGATATGATCTCGTACGGGTGGACCGTCCGAGCTCTATATTCAGCCGATCATATTGATTAAGCAGCTTATAGGATTTACTTACGAAAATATCATGCTAAACGCACAAAACATAGTTTCGTCCCGTACCCAAATGCAGTTGAGACCCTCGGCCAGCCCTACCAAGCCAGTGAAGCCACCCTAACCACTCAGGTGAGATTTACGTGAGGAAACAAAAGCCGACTGGAACAGTATCAATATTCAACTACCATCATCGAGTGCCCAAGAATCGATGGTCAACTAGATAGTTAAATCCCCGACAAAAGTCTCCAAACCAGCAATTCTCAACTTCCTCCAACACTCAAGCCAACGCCTTCCCAAAAAACTCCACCACCTTCGGCCCCGTCTCCCCAAGATCATCATACAAATCAAAATGATTCTTCCCCTCTACCGTAACAAGCTCCTTCGGCTCCTTGGCATCCTCGATCGCAGACCTACTAAAATGATGCGTCTGCGCCTTCTCCCCCGCAATCATAAGCAGCGGCCTCGGCGAGATGAGATGCTGGAACCGGAACGAGTCGTATCCTATCATCAAATCGTAGCTCGATGGCGGGACCCTCTGGTCGGACCTCTCGTGATGGCCCCTCTTGGTGCCGTAGTACTGCGCTGCATCCTTGAAGAAGGAGTCTGCGTCGGAGGGAATCTTGGAAAGGTCTGTCTCGAACATTGGCGGTGCGGCGTCCTGCTGGCCCTCGGCGTGCGAGTTCCTCCATTGAGCTGCGCCCTTTAGCGCTGCCGCAATGGCTTCGATGCTCTCCTTGTTGTGCTCGTATAAGCCTCCGTTGCGCGTCATGCGCCCGACGCAGGCTGCGCTAACGGTCGCGAGAGCCTTGATGCGATGATCCGACTGCGCAGTATAAGAAGTATACCCTCCTGATGCGCAGATGCCAAGAACACCGATCCTTTCTGGGTCAACTTTGCCCTTTAGAGTAGTCAGGTAGGTAACAGCCGCCTTGTTATCCTCGACTCTCTGATGGGGATTCTCCAGACCGCGTGGCTTGCCGGTGCTCTCGCCCTGGTATCCTGCGTCAAAGGTCAGAGCGTAGAAGCCAGCTTTGGAGAGGGCGCGGGCATAGTCTGCAGATGTCTGCTCCTTGACACCCGTCATGGGATGGCTGACGACCACGGCGGCGCCCTTGCGGTCTGGGGAGCCGGAGGCAGGGGAGTAGAGTTCGCCGCAGATTTGCAGCTCGAATGATGGGAAGTGTACTTTAGTCGGAGAAGACATGTTGAAATTTGGTGGATTGTCGATGGTGAGTTGAGATGAACTACCGTATGTTCGCTGCTTTATATGGTTTTTAGACAGCAACTTACGTGAGTCGCGGTGTAATCGATCGCGGGAGGTTCCCGAAAAATGTCGGGGGTTTCGGGCATGGCTACCTGTGCACCTATAATTCTCCCATACAAAATCCGTTATACATGAACGTATTCCTAATCGGGACGGGCAGCTCCAAGCGATGTCTCGCGGCGTCATCCCGCCGTCAGCATCTCCGCTTCGGCCGGGGTGGGGCCGAATATCCCCTCGAAGCCTTCATTCGTAGCCAACTACAGTCTGCCAGCCATGTGAGCAGAACAGTAAAGTATGTATGTCTAAATAAGCTCATTAATAAGAAGATTAAAATTTTCGATATTCGTTTGTTCCGTTAAATTGAGGTGGTTGGCAGAAAAGTGGCGATATTCCGATCAGGTCGGATAGCTTCGGGCCTCCCAGTCTTCCGCAACGGACAAAGCGGAGTTGACGCACCGTGATGACAACCTCGACATGCTTAACTCCGGCAGAATGGTCTCCGATATCTAACAGCGAAGCCAAATGTCCATGCAGCTTGGCGTTGACATCCTAATATTAACCTACTGATGACCATTAAATTGACTACAGAAGGAACCATCAGAGGCAATTCAAGGCCGCAACCTCGCTCTCCCTTCTCTGCACATATCCATCACCGGTTCAAACTACGGCTCGAAATTAAATAGGAAATAAAATGGGAGAAGGTGGCGTGAAATGTAGTGTCTACAACCAACTTGAATCAATCAAGTTGTCAGCAAGAGACTCTTGGTCATTTGCAGGCAGTGGCAGGCAAGTGCAATGCAAAACGTCCTTCACCAACATCCTCCCATCACGTGAATCACCTTTGACCAGCACCTTCTTCGCTCTTCACTCTTCACCTTGGTCCCAGAAAACTCCATCATGGCCGCGTTTCTCGGACCGCTTTCCTTCTCCAGTCTATTCCGCCGGTCCACCGACACTCTCGCTCATCACTGTCAGTTCTGCTCGCCTCCCCAACCACTTGCGCGCTGCTACTTTGAATAGCCTTTCGAAGAACTTGCAATCACCGGCTTCTATTCTTCTTTTGACCTCACGACTCCTCGCTTGGTGCCCTGACCGTGCCCAGCCTGGTGTTGTCCATCGTGAGCATTTCGCCCCAAATGAAGTGGCCGCCTCCTGATCCCAATACCCTAGACTCACTATCTACAGGTCGCGACAAAGCCCTGCACGAGACACCCAGACACCACTCGAGTCTCCGTCCCTCGTCTGCACACCCACGCTATGCCCCCCCCCCCGAGCCCTAACAACATCGAAGCTTGCTCTCCGACACCGCAGCCTCAACATGAAAACCCTCGACGAGATAACCCAGCAGACACGGCGGTACCTCAGAGACTTGATGGAAAGACTAGAGAAAGCGAAAAGAACCATCCACAAAAAGACACATGCCCTGCTCCCGAAATACCTCCAGGGTATCACGACTCTTGATGCAAAGGCTCTGGCCCTAGAGCACGCCGCCCACACCCTTGACGCCATGATCGAAAAAGCCCCGACCCAGCAGCGATCCATGCTCCAACTGCAGCTAACCACTCTCCGGGGTCTCATACGCCGGTCAAAACAATGTCTAGAGAGCCGCATCCAGCAGCTCAAGGATCTCCGGACCATATCTGCCAGCATGCTAAAGACTGGGCGCCACATCCGCCGCATTGCCGTCCGGGCGCCCGCCAAGGGGTGCATCCAGCGCGAGTTCCTGCTCGTCGGTCATGTGGTCGAGGACCACCGCCTTGAGGGCCTGCGACTGCTGCGGAGGGCATGTCTCGGGGCGGAGAAGGAGCTGGAGGCGTGTGGGATGCTGGTCACGGCAGTTGTTAGTGCTATCGATATGGTGGGAGATTTGAGAGAGCTGGGGGGTGTTTGGAGGAGGTGTTTTAATTTGGCGAGCGGGAGTTGGCTGCTAAAGTGGTGACGCCCTGGGGGTGGCTGCGAGTTGATGTGAACATGGTATAACTGGACGACTCAGGAGGTGTGAATGCGTGTGGATAGAAGTACACTGTTTTCTTTACTCTAGATTCTTCCCTTGAACTGAATTGTGGAGCTATTTGTTCCATCAACTTCTCGAGATAGGGAACGGATCCATGCTGCCACCCCAGGGCTTGCCGTGCCTGCCAAATGTCATCATTCTATCTCGAACACCATGGATTTCAAATGCCTGTCTCAACTGCCGATAGGATCCCGTTGAGTCGTTGGTGGACTGCAATCAACCGAGGACATGGGACGTATGTCGTTTGTTCCGGGCACCGTCGTTTGAAGTGATACAACATGTCAGAAGGGGCAGCCCCCATACTGGCTACACAGCATCTACCAACGAATTGGAAATGACTCCCTGTCATGTCCCCTGTCACGGACACCATACTTGTCTACGTATCACTCCCTCACGGGTTCAATCAATGGTTTGATATTCAATATCGCCCAACGCAGCTACCGTCTAGACATCTCCCGCAGAGCATCATCATACATCCGCCCCGTACTCATATCAGAATCCTCCCCATCCCCCCCTCCCACCCGCTCACTCGTCCGCCCGCTCCCCTCACCCTCCAGCACAGCCTGATTCCCACTCGACTGCGACTTCTTGGACCTACTCCCCGACATTTCCACAAACGCACTCACATGCTGCGATCCACTGAGGCTCGACCCTCCCCCGCGCACAAACTCCACCAGCCTGTTCAGCGTAGCAAACTCCAGCTTGAGCTTGATCGAGTAGATGACCATCTTGACGCCCTGCTCCCAGACGAAATTATTCCTGTACATGATGGCCAACAACGCAATATCCATCACCACGATGATGACGTTGCACGCGAAAAGATGCCAGATAAACTTCCTCTTGCGGTTAAACGTCGTCCTCAGAATATCCACAATCTTCCAGAGGTACAACCCCGAGATGATGAATTCCTGCGCGCAAAAGAAGGTCAACTGCACCTTCTCCAGCGCATTATACAGCGGCGGATTCTGGTTCCCCCTTGTCAGGCTCGAGCCAGAGGTGATGGTAAACAGCAGCGTCGTCATGGTGAAATGCCAGACGCACCCATTCACGATGATCATCCACCGCACGGCCCGCAGGATCAGCTCGTGGTCGAGCACAAGGTGCAGACGCGAGTACAGCACCACCGACTGGCCCGTGACGACAAGCCACCAGCCTACGCTGTTGAGCGCCATGCCGACATAGTTGAGCATGAGGTCAAAGTAGTCAAACAGCCAGCCGATGGCGTACGGGATGATACCGAAAGTGGAGAGGGAGAGACTCCAGAAGTAGAGCCCGTGGCGGCGTTTGAACGTGGTGAAGATGAGGGCCAGCAGCTCGCTGCTGTTGTACAGCGCCAGGGTGGAGGTTGTCTGCAGGCGTCAGCTTGGGTTGGCCAGGGCATGTGAGAGATGTACAATGACCATGACATCTCGCGCGTCGTAGCCCGTCTCGGCTCGGTTGATGACAGACTCTGGGAGAGACATGCTTACCGCTCAAAGGCGGGATGTGAAATGAGCTCAAAATGAGAAAATATGCCTCTTGCCGTCGGATGTTGGTGGAGAACAGAAATTGGCTCGCTGCATTACGGCCGTTGGGGTTTCAAGTAGAGTGGCCCAACAGCCAAGAAATCCGGGGAACACGAGAATGACAGGCCTGTGATGACACCCCAGCATGGCCCGTTTGCCTTCTGACCTTGCCCCCAAAGGTCGTGGCCAGAAACCTTGATGCGGTTGACCACTTGGAGGATGACGGCGACATGCTGCCCAGCCCTAAGGTAACAGTGAAGGCGGCGACAACCGAATACTTGGTAACTTCACCGCCTATCCTTTTGTCTTACTGGCACGCAGTTGGGTCTACGGCGCGGCCGTTGGCGCTATTGATGCATGGCGGAACTCTGTGATGCCACCCTACAGCAGAGGGGATCGGAGATGTTACGTGAGAATACGATTCAAAATCTCCGGAACTGTTCCAAGCAACCTTGTCTCAACGTCAGAGATGGGTTCTCATATTGATGAGAGATGAGATGAAAGGATTTGCCTCGTGGCAGTCTGGTGTACCGGCTAAGTGTCAATCTGCGGGTGATGGAATAGTCCTCAACAACCTCGTACCCGGTAAATGGCCTGTCAAATGCACGTGGATACTGCGACGAACGGGACAGGACTACGAAGTCGGAGCAAACATGAGACTCATTCTACCCGTCCGAAGCTGTTCACCAGCTAGCTTCGACCCACCAGTGCACTTCCCGCCTCCCCTCTACTCTCTGACACGTCATGCTCGATATCGTTCGCCCACTACTGCAAGCATCCTCCCGTCAAGTTGGTTGCCAGCCCAATAGGAACTCGTCCTGCACAGAACCAACCGCCTTCTCTCCCGTGTATATCCACCATTCCTTCACGTGTAAGCTCGTTCAATGCCGATCTACACAAACATCGGAAGCAGCACCACAACGAGCCACCCCTAGGCCACGCAACCTGCCGCATCTCTTGTCAAAATGCAGCCGTCTAATGTGTATTCGCTTACTTCTCATCGTAACTGGCGGACACTTGCTGGGTCAATCCCGTCGGGCCTGACGTGTCGTATCCGCACTATCCCTCCCGCAAGAGGCCCCTTTCCGTAAACACTGCTGGTAAGATATCTCACCGCCATTTGAGAGTTGTCGAAATTTTGTAAAGTCTTGAAGCTGTGATGAATTAGGTTGACCAAATCGATGGCCATCCCCAAGTATAAAGACGGCCCCTTCTCCCGCTCAATCCTGACTCATTCTCATCCCATCCATCTTATATATACTTAATTGGCTTCACTTCCAACAAGTCCTCTGAGAGGATGCCCGAACGCTTCGTCCGGCGCCCCGACACCGATTGTGAGCCAACAAAGAAACGGACTACCGGTTCCGTGCCCGGGCCACAATCTCCTGGCCCAACACTGAGGCAAGTCCAGAGCCTAGCCAGGTCTTTTCCTCCCAATCAACGATAGATGGCTAGCTCATTCTCCATCTTCCCTCCCTCGGCGCGGACGAACCGACAAGGCTGATGAGCAGGTCCTTGCAGCCCACTGGGACAAGTACGCCCCCCC
>JAVIXY010000151.1:21576-87228 GCA_033030565.1 Fusarium nematophilum
CCCCCCCCCCCCCCCCCCCCAAACCCTCTCTCCACGTTCCCGTTGTCTAGCACACCGAGTTCAAGATTCCACCGTCAGCATCCAGGGCGCCCAATGTCTGGTCTGCTCTTTGTATTGACGACTTGCGACCTTCTTCCGCTCAAGAAGAACCGGACACCGCAGAGGGTACCAAGCAGCCCCGACGCACGAGAGACGATATGGCCAACCCATTGGAGGGCGCCGCCATCCGACAAGCAGCCAAGCCCACTTCTTCCCAAGGACCTCGCCGGTCATGTCACCCTTCTCAATGCCCACCTTCTTCCCAGTCGTCTCAATCGGGCTGGACTCTGATTCGGCCACCTACCACCCTGCACGCCCCGATGAGCCTCGCAGACTGCTTCATAACTGGCACACCGCTCCTTGATATCCTCAAGCAGACCAAGGTAGAGGTCGAGGACCCGGCTTGATAAGCAGCATATGTCCCGCCAGTTCACCAGCATGAAAGCCATACTGGATCTCTGGCTAACTCTCGGAGGCCCGACCTTCGACTTGTCCGCGGGCCTTTCCGAAACGGAAAGTCCATCTATATACTCGCTCAATCCATCCAACCACTTAGAATGCCTCCAGGACCAGCATGTCATGAAGGACCCTGCAACTGCGCCACAAGACACAATCGCCTCTTCGCACCGCCTTACTTGAGTCAAACGGCGCCCGGACTCAACTCCCATTGCCGACAGCTGCCCCTGTGGACACCAAAGAACGCGACTTGCCTAGAACCCGGCGGGCGACTCGAGGAGGAAGACATCCAAAGCAGAAAACATGCGAGCTTCGGCCAGAGCACTGGATTCTTGAACGAATCTCATCGCTCAAACCAGCCCATGGGCCTTGTTGGCCCCCATACACCTCTCGTCTATTTCCACCCTGCCCTAGACAGACTGGTTGACCCAATATGAGCCGAACGTCAAGAAACTTCCAACTAGACGCCAGGGGCCGACCGCCAATGACTACTCCAATGTAGACGTTGTCATTTTATTTTCCCCCCAACTGTCCAATTCCAACCCACGAACCGTTCAAGCCATCAATTGTGACTGCCAGCGCCGGATGCATTCAAAGTCCGGGACCCGAGTTGTATGCACACAAGACTCCCCTTCTCGAGCAGGCCAATTCCGGCACCACCAGTGATCTCTTCCCGCGATGACGAGGTCCAGCGATCAGTACCTGGTCCAGATTCTTTTGCTACCTGGAGCAACAACTTTGACCTAAAGTCCCCCTCTGCCGCGTCTCAGGTCTATGCTCGTCGTCCTCTACTCTCTGGCCTCTCAATACCATCTTGCCCAGCTCTCCCCCTTGGTTTGCCCTCCCCTCCCATTCTTCTGTGGATGCCAACGAATTTCTCTGACGGCATGATCTTCGTCCCGAACAACGTGGAGATGGACCAAGCATGGCCTCACTATTTCGTGACGTGGATCAGGGTCCCAGTCCACCGTTGGGTGGTGCACTTATAGGGCCAGATGGGTTCCCAGCTTGACCCAAATCTATTCAATCCACCCTTTCCGCGCAAGTTGCCGGCTTCACCCGGCGAGTTCTGCTCGGCCAGGTGAGCTAGTTCCAGTTTCGGGGGGGAGAGCCTGAGATGAACTTGCGCCACCTGGTTCGGTTACTTCTTCTTCCAAATGCTCATGGAGCCACATGGGGATTCCTTGCCCTCTTCATCGCCACTTGCGGGCAGCGCAACGCCATATACTGCCGCGCCTGCTCAATTAAGTTCAGGGATACCATCGACGCGGACCGCGAGCACGTCGTGGTGCCGTTCCGGGACTGCGTCAGTATCCCAGGCTTTATGGGCAATCGATGCTGCAACTGGTTGGGGCGTTCTGGCCGCCGTGTTTATCCTGGGCGCCATCGCCCTCGTCCAAGCAACAACGCAAGCCGGATGAGCCGTGGGAGAATGCCAGGACTCCCTCTTTGAGATCATGCCGGCACTAGTCTTGTGTGTTCACATGATGGAGGTTGGAGAATCGATCTTTGCCACTGCCACGGGTCAATTCACCTGTCGCGTCCAAGACAGAAACCAGATCCCCACGGCCAACGGAGCCTCTACCGCTCGACCGGACGGGAAAATGTCTCCCCCAGAGACTGACCGAACCCCGTCATGAGGATCCCGACTCAATGGACGATCCACGCCGAGGACCTGCAGTTCCAGGGAGCAGGTTGCCTGTGAATGGGAGAGTGCTATCGTGGCCATCAGATCAAGGCTCTCATAGACGATTGCGCTCTTTCTCAGCAACCGATATCACTAAGTCCTCCCAGACCAATTTCTGGGCTCTTGGCCGGCCGTGTACAAAAGCAACCCGACCGGCGCAGGATTTTCTCATAATGTCTAGCGACTCAACCTTTTACGATCAGCGCAACACCTTTTGGCACTGCACAACCATCTACAAGCTCAAATGACCGGCCCCGACCGTTGCCAACCCTGCAACTGTGCCATTGTCGGACGAGCCTGGAGGGATCACTTGCAACAACCGGTGTACATACGCCAGTCGCTGGCCGGGAAGTTCACTCGCGACGTCTAATTTTATCCGCAGAGACCCGTACTCTCACAGAGGTTCCTCCCTCGCACTTGCGGCCGATGCCATCCTTCTAGGCTGCATAGACTCTCCCATAACTCGACTTCTCAATCTCGCCAGCAGGACACGGCCTCGCCTTGACGACGTCCCACGACAGAAGAAATAACAGATTGTGGACAAACAAGGCCATCCTGTTTGTTGAGGACTCTTGGCAGTGTAGGAGGACTGGTCCGGAATAGAGCTCAATGGCTCTTCCCTCTCCCTTTCTGGGTCCTTCTGTGGATGACTCCCGCGGGTCTCCTTTTCTCTGCCGCTATGGAGCGACTTGGCTATGATGTCGCCTCAGGATACCATGCCTCAGTCGTCTCTAGCACAACCGTCGACACTCGCCTCAACGAATCAGGACCGTTGTCTCTCCCATCGTGATGACAAGCAGGCAGACGACTCCTCTCTTGGCCTTTTCCAGTCTACATTCGCCGCGTGCGAGCCGTGGCTCGCATGATTGCCCCTTCATTCTCTACTTGAACGACATACTGGGTCTTCTTCACCCACGGGACCGAGGGGTCACGACGGGTTCATCCAGCCATCACGCCTGCTTCTCATTATCCAGCTGCCCGAGCGCCAAGACTCTGGCACTGGTCGCGGAAATACCTTTGGGGGGTGACGTGGACAGAGATTTGAGCCCGGAGTGGAGCGAAACAGCAAGGTCTTTCCCGACAAGAAGAGTAAGGGTCTGCCAAAGGACTACCCCCCTGGGATTGACTTCATAGAGATGCGCGCTTTGGCCGTCGGTTCTGCGACGCCGAGTTTCATCAGTCGAAGAGAATGCCGATGGGAAGTGCGTCGCCATGTGGTCGAGGAACCCGCCCGCCACGAAATCGACGGCCTGCTCACTTCAGCACAACTCTCCGGACAGAGCAGGGCTATGCTGGCTCCGTCTTGTCCCGCAAGCCTAAGATCTTTGGGTTATTCGAGAGGCTCAAGGATGGGTTCGACGATGGGTTTCTATGATGAAACTCAAGCTCGAGGCATACCCGAGGGTACTCGTAGGGTGCCTGGGAAGATGCCGGAGATGGGGTGACGAGGGTGTTGACGAGGATTCCAGAGAGAATCTAGGGCGGTTTCCCACTCGGCCGCTTGCCCTCTTGCTCGATCAGCCTCTTGGACCTTGAGTTCAACCAGGAGTACCAGGCCCTGTCTTGTGGTTTCTCTATGGCCAGCAAAGAATCCAGTCCATCCTGTTCTTTGTTGTCGTGGAAGCAACCTACAGAGCAACGAGCAATGAGGGCTCAGCAGCAGAACAACCCGTGACTATATGAAGGGACGATGAGTGCGTGAGCCAGATGCACACGAGGAGGTCAAATTGGGCTCTGTTGAATGCGCATGCCTCAATCAAGGAGCGCCACATGCAGTCGCCAGTTTACATCCCGATTGATGATGGTGATGGTGACATGGTTCACCCACATATGACAAACCGAATCGCAACGACGACCTGACAGGACGGCGCTTTTGGCACTACAAAGTCACACCAAATGCCCTCGGCCAGTAACGCTCCACCTGTCTTACATCCTGGACCGACCACATCCCTGTTGCATCGCCCGTCCTGATCCTGCATCTGGGGGGTATATGAGACCAACTCACCGTCCCAGGGAAGGCCCCAGGGGCCTCTGACTGTGGTCGTTGACTGTGGTCGCTCAAGGAAACATTCATCCCTCAGGCACTGCACTCCGTGTTCCCGATCAACAAGGATTGGGTCCCGGGGGAGAGCCTCACCGACCTCCTCCCGCAAGTATGGGACATCGTCCACTACTTCCCCTTCAACTCCCGCCTCTGGGCCGCACTCACCGGCGGCACCTTTCTCGAGTATGTCTGCCCAAGAAGACATCCTAAAGAGCCCAGAGGAGAGCCATCGGCAGCGACACGCTGTCCGGGAGATCGTTGTGGCCATTACAGCACTCACCGTCTCAGCACCACCAAAATGAGAGGAATGTCTCGGGAGCAATTGACCAAGCCATTGAACGTTGATGATTGATGCCGAGGTGAATACCGCACTACACTATCATCATGACGGTCCGTCTAATGAGTTAGTCCGAAGGCGACATTGACGGACAAGGAACGTGCGGCTCATAGACACGAGAAGAACCATCAACCTCTGCCCATCTTGCCGTGCCTCACAGGGACTGGACTGGAGAAACACGGCAACGACAACAACAACGGGGGAGAATGAATTTGCCCAACTTCTATCGACCTCGAGAGAAGACTGAAGGTGTCTTCGACTGAGAGAAGCGCTGATGACCTGTATCAGCCATTCCTGGCGGCGCGACGCCGAGGTGAACGAGTCATCAGCGATGATGTCGCTCCGCTGGCAAAGTGGCACTTCGGGGGGCTGTACCGTCTCATTGACCTGAGTCGACTTCCCCGGTCGCCGCGAAGCTTCCTGCAAATTCCCACAGGCACAAGTCCAGGGTTTCAACTGTCTCCTGAGGTACAACAGCTAGCAGACGAAGATTACTGCCGAGTCAAGCTCATTCCCACAGGTTATTCGACGAGCATGGCGGCCTACCTCGACCACTATGGGAACCCTACCCGAGCCGGCCGAATCCTATATATACGCGATAGATAGCGAGGCCTAGATCCCGCTGAAGCTTCGGGAATAGGTTTATTGCTATCCACACCACTGGGTGCTCATCACTAGTGGCCGACAATCCCAACTCGAATCATTGGGGGTGATTGGGCTTGTGTTCGAGGACTCCAGGACCGGCATACGGGTCACTCCCTGCAGCTGTGGACAGAGACGACACCAAGCAACAGAGGCATCCAGCCCCTGAATCAACTGGATTCCGGCGGGTACCTTGCACATTGTGTGCTTCTACAAATTGAACACCTAAACAACTGCTCCTCCTTCGTGCAGTTCATCCCCGACGGTGGCTCTTTATCGATGTCCACGGCAATTCTCACCCTTTCCTCTCCGACGTGCCAACCTGTGAAAAAGAGAGACACGGTACTATTTGTCCACCATCTAATATCCAAGCCCGCCAACAAGGAAGCAAGGACTTTGCTCTAATCAGGGGCCATACTAGTCGCGTCTTCCCGAGTTCGCCTATGCGGAGAAGGATATCACGAAGCGATGACCTGCTGGTCTCCGACGCATGATTCAGCTCGGCCTGCGGTTCCAAATAACCTGTCAAATCCATTGATGGAAGGCCATCTGAGAAAGGCGGGCAAGGCGGGCAAGGCCAGGCAGACGCGCCAGGTAAGAAGATGTCCCATGCCAGGGAGGCTTCCCTGGGGACCGTCACCACCAACCCTCACAAAGGGATTCGGTGCTGGGCAAGCCTGATGAAGCGCGCAAGACGGTCTTGGCCAGCAGAAATCTCCCCAGCTCGAAGGCATCAGCCGCGAATCGCCGCGCTATCTACAGCTCTAGGTCTTCATCATGGGTGCTTCCGGCCTAGACATCCTCCCGCCTGTCTGAGTCGTGGGGACCCAGCAACATCAAGCCCGCGAAGCAGGCAACCTCAGAGGATAGAGCGGGATGGTCACAACAAAACGACGACTTCAGGTCGAGACTGAACTGTCGTCTTGACATGTCCGTCCCAGCGTTGGTATACACCACCCTCATTCTCTGATGAACAATCCGGACCCAACAGCCGTGACAGAGGCAGACTTCCAATTGCCCAAAGTGCGGAACTGAGCCATGTTCCTATAACTTCCACGAAACAATCCACCTCTTCATTACGCCGCAACTCGCCGACGCAATTAACCGGGGTAGAAATTAAGAGCCTGGATGTTCATTCTGGGTCTCCTTGGGACGAGATTCTCCCCAGGGTGTTGGCCACAACGACTCACAGCCAACAACGAGCTTCCCGAACTATTGGAACAAGATTGATCCCAGCCGCAAAGGGATCCGGGCAAGACTTCCACCACTGGCCGCAGTGTCGTGAAAGCTGACGGAAAAGGTGGTGCATAACAGAGACTGGAATTGTTCAGTCGGGGAGCCAGATGATGGACCCAGAAGGACCTGAAGAAGATGGTGTCCTTATCGAGAGCCTGCCCCAATCACACAGGGCTTCTCCATCCCTCTTTGGATACGCCTGTGTTTGCGATTCCCAGTTGTCCTTGCCATGGGCAATCACGATAATCGTCAGCGCGATGGCGTCGGACGTTTAGGGCCGTCATTGAAGAATCCCATCTACTGCCGAGATGGAGCTGATGTCATCGACATCAAGAGATGCTTGCGAACTGTGGAACGGTTGCCAAAAGCTACAACGAACGGTGTAGATGTTTCCGCCCGCTCGTCAACGAAGCGATCTCTGCAGCTGACCGTTCCGACGACAGAGTGGAACGTTGACGCCGAGGATCAAATCTCCTGGCCCATGCTCACATCCACACCCTCAGTCTCATGAAGAGCGACCAAATCCAATCCAATTAATCGCGAGGCGGAAGACAGAACCAGAACGGTCGACTCTCCGCTCACCATGGATAACCTTACAAAACTTACTTGCCCCCTGTCCTCGAGGCGAACCACTGACTAGGAGGTCCAGTGTGCGCCAATCGAGCGCAGCATCGGGCAAGACCAGGCACGAACGGGACCATCTCCGACCGACGTGGCGTTGGCAGCCAAACTAGTGAGGCGCGTCGTTGACTTTCTCCGATTCGTCAGGCTTGTCAGATTCCCATGGAGCGCCGCGGCATCCCGACTCTTGAAGGACAGGCCCCAAGGCACAGATGATGGCCAGGATATACGTTCCGGAGCTGGCGTTGCACTTGGCTCTCAAGCGACCCAGAGGCACGACGACATGGCCATACTCCTGACGGCACGAGGGCTCTCATGGACAATTGCTTTCCGTCCGGGACGGACATCAACAAATGGGAGGCTTTCCCGTGAAACATTGCTCAAGCTTTCAAGACGGAGCGTTCGGCTTATTCACAGCCATGTCGGAGAATCTGTAGGAGGATGGCGGTTGACCTACTCCGGCATATCTATTGCTTCTTCTTTCCTGCGTCCAAGTGAACGACGAACATCACGCTCCATCGAGATTTCGTTACTTCTGGCCAGCAAGAAGGAAAAATTCTAACTATTTCCCCAACTCAATTCAATCCGGGACACCCCTCTTGAGCGATGGATTGATAAAGGATGCTGTCGACGAGGACCTGCTCTGTCGTGGTGCTTCGGGGCGCCGCAGACCGACACGATGTCTGTCGTGGTTCCGCTGCGTCCCAGGAAGGTAGCTTCAGGACGGCTTGTGGGAGACAAAATGGAGAGATACTACATACAACATGCCATTGTCTGGGGCGCGGATGATATGGCGACACGATCCGCAAACTACAGCTACTCGAAGTCCAGGGAACCATAGGGTCTGCAAGAAGTACCACCCAGACGAAGAGATCCATCTCTTCCAGGCCAACTTGAACCAGGGCTTTGGTAGATGGAAGACAAGCCCTGCACCAGGCCCCTCTGCCGCAGGGGGCAGAAAGTGCGCTTTTGCGCATAGTAAAGAGGAGGCCTGGTGCCATCGGTGCCGTATACACGGACACTATCTTTACTCCGGCGCCTGCCGTTACAAACGGTAGTGTTGTATTCAGGCTTGTCAGGCCCAGTTCAACATGTCAACCATCTCGTGGACGACAACCTCAAGCCGATTCTGCTGCCCATGTCGGCATGGTGACGAAACAGCAACACGCCCTCATACTATCTGCTCCGCAGCCTGACTATGCCGGGGGAACTACACGTCCACTTGAGAACTCGTCACGTCCATATCAGAAACCAGGCCCAGAGGACACACCCACGAGCAGCCTTCAACGCAAAGCCTTGGACGAAGTGTCCATGATGGACTCTGCGGGCGGCCTTTTCCTGGGATCCCGGACGATTGTACCCAGCATCGGATTGCAACCTCTGCACCAAGGACATCATTAAAACGACAGAGGGTCGAGGATTTGTGAGACTCCATGTCGGTCAATCATCTCGGCTTTCGATTGGGCAAGAGAAAAGAGAGTCGGAATCCTCGTACTTGGTGTTGCCCCTCCCCCGGAGACCCAGTCCACGGAGCTACTTCTGGAATCTACCCATCTCACACCAGTCAAGTCCAGGAAATATTCCATTGGACCGACGCCGCGGCGAACTCGCGAAACTGGGTGGCCGAACGGGACCGCGAGAATGACACATGTCGAAGTCGCCAAGCGCAAACCCATCCCGAAGAACGGTTCTGCAGTCCCCCGCTTGCACCATGACGCAAGCGGGAGCGTATATGCGAGAGAAATCGAGGCAGTTGACTTCCTGCGGCTTCGAGATGCACCAGCTACGGCGCCGTTTCCCAGGGAGGCGCTGTCAGGATGCAATCTGTACCATGTCGAGCACCGTCCAAACCACGATCGATACAACGTCGCAGTGAGATAACAGCCAGGTGACGCGCGAGGACGACTTTCGAAAAACTCTGCAGTCCCGAGCGTGACCCAGCAATTCGAACAAGCTGTGGTTCCAGAACGGCACACGACATTGGTCCTACCTCGTGGTCGGAGTGTGCCTACCTACCACACGATGCCCATCGCAACCACATTCGGAGACAAGACCTGCAGTCTCTTCGATGCCCTAAATGGAACGACTTTAATGTTTCGTCCGTGGTGGCCCACGATACCCAAGCACAGCAGGATCACTCCGGACCAACGTTTCCAGGGCCAGGCTCAACACCATAAGCCCTCCGATCTCCGTCGGCGTACGACCCGCACCGTGTGTTTCGACCGGTACCACCGTTCAAGGATGAATTCAAGGGCTCTCTGGGCTGGGTAGGTCGATCCGCCCTGTCCAATCTACCCCGTCTTTGGCGCGGTATACTCCAAATACCACATGATGGCCAACACCCAAGAGTGGGCCGAGCACGTAGCCTGCCTACCCTTCTACTCGTACCAGTCCAGGGGCCTCGAGACGCGCAAGGGCCAAGAGAGGGGGTACACGATACAACCACATTTACAAACAGACCGAGACTAAGACGGGTGTTGGCGATCAACACGCGGAATGGGACAGAAGACCAAGGCAAATGGAGAGACCTTGACCGAGAAGTCCAAAACTGAGAAATCACCAGCCGCAGCGTCGTGAAGCTGACGGAAAAGGTGATGCATCAAAAGAGACTAGAAGCACTTGGTCGAGTCTGCATATGCACCCCGCTCGCATCCATGGGATGTTTCCGCCAGAGAACCGAGACTAAGGCCCTGACATTGAAGAATTCCTGCATGCAATCGTGTGAGAGCACCATCCACACGCGAAAGACACCCAGCTCTACCATCCAACAAGGGACATCTGGCCATGAGAGCGACGAATCTACTGGTCCGAGGAAAGGCCTTGCGCAAGGCGGCGAATTGGGCAGCCGCACACCAGTAGCTGGCCCGTCGATATACACCTTGGAGAAGGACTGGGTCGTCGTGGAGGGCACACGCAACAACCGAGGCTTCGAGATTCAACGTGGTCACCATTCAAGGCTTCGCGCCGATATGTCTCTGTCTCTCACAGCCTGGAACAGTCATGATTCCGGCTATGAGATGTTTGTCTCCAATCTCAGCATAACAACCACTCTCCAACACGCATTGGACCTTGACAGGAGAGGGAATCCCTTCGATTACAGATTGAGCCCCAGGACTCAAGTCCATCGGGGTAGCGTGCCCGGCGGACGGAGCAGAGATTCCATTGCCCCCCCAGATACGTCGCAGCATTATCCTGCAGACTGCGTCGATCACATTATGTTTCGGACTGCCGTCCCTCAGTACCCGATCTGCCGCGGAGTGGCTGGTGACCAGACCTGACAAGAGCAGAGAGTCTCCTCAAGGCGATGGAATACCTTCTTTTCAATGCTGTTGGAGCCGACTCTGTGCTTTGGCGCGCTCTATCCGCCCACGGCTACATCCCGCGCAACTTCACCGACGCCTTGCCGCAGCTAAGCTCCTTGGTCTACACTTTGGCAGCCAGGTTGACAGAAGACGACCGAAACGTCCAACGCCCCACGGTCGACCTGTTGAGTTGATGGAACCACCTCGGAGACTGATGGGTGCAAGAAGCCGCGCAGTGGCACGGGTGGAATGATGCCCGTTCACGCACAGCGCAGCAAGGACGTATCGTGGGCGTGATGGCAACTGCTGACCATCATCGGCTTGGGGGATCGGGAATAAACAGAATAGAATAAAGGATGTTGGCTCATGCCAAGGACGAAACGTATCTGCGGAGTTGGGCCTGTGGAAGACGGGGTTTGAGAAGTCTGCGCTGCGGGAACGATACCAGGTCGCGTTGATCGGATTGGGGAATGGAAATTAACACGATAAAACATAATAGAACAGTATGAGAGAAAGTAGATAAATTCATAAGAATAATGAAAACAGAAATCCCGATTTTCATGGTTCCCCGACAGGCTCTCATTCCTCAATTGCACAGTTGACCACTCTCTTCCGCCTGCTCGAGCCTCCTCCCTCCCAAGCGACCTTCTTCCCTGTGATTCTCATCATAACGCATCAAGAGTGTGGCAATGCTTCTTGCTGCTTCGAGGGCAATTTGCTTCCACGACACACATCATTCGGGGGAGCACACTAAGAGCACCATCGCCAAACGACGAGGGTCAAGACCGGTGCAGGCGCCGGGCTCGCCAAGGTCTGCACGGCAACCAGGTATTGTCCTAAATTAGCACAACAGTGTTTGATGCCCTGCCCTCAGCCTAATCCCACCACAAGTAAGGCCGCAATGCGAGTCTCCGCGATGCAGATGTGGTGGGTGGCATGTCCATTACCATGTCAGAGAGCCAATTGGTGGGGACGGAAGCTCAACCGCAGAAACAGCACCTACACCCGTGTGGCGGGTACTCGAGAAACTCGTCATCAATTGCGGTATGCAGGCTGCTTGCGTAGACCTGATACTTGAGCCCGGGAACCTGAGAGACCTGATTGACCCGATGCGGCCTCGCATGCGAGTTGCCGTCTCTGAGTCAACGCCAAGTTGACGCCGGCGCAGGGAGCCGTCCATAACTGCGCGAAGCAGGAGGCCATTCCGTTACATGCCGCTCTCATTTCTATGAGTCTTACATTATGACATGAGATATATTAGGATCCCGGATAGTGGAAGATTGTCGATGGCTGTGCAACTGGTGAGCTGGCCAACTACCTATCGCGACAAGCCAGCTGCCCACGCATACGCTGCTTCCCGTCCGACATTACAAATCTCGACACCGGCCAGGTCAAATGAGGAAGGTCGAGTCTCTTCGATTACGTGTCGAGTAAACACTCGATGGCGGTGCTTTGCGGGATACTATTTTTACAAGTCTTGTGTATCCCTCCCATAACAGTTGTCCTGCTTGCGTTACACGGCAACTTCCACCGTCAACTAGTGTTCTTACCCGTCCGCATCGCCTCACTTTCGCGCCCAACAGCTCGTCGAGCCGTCTTCCCTAGGCAACCGATTACGTTGTCGGGCATGACTCGTCGACCCGAGCGGATGATTGTCTCTACAGTTGCCATGCCTTGAGAAGGGCTCGGAATGACCAAGGCTGGCAAGACTTCACGAGCCATGTCTCCGGGTATAAGTATCCCAACTTCTTCCACCTCAATCACTTCTTTCCCATCCTCATCCTCACCCTCCACCTCTTATATATACTGAACCACCCCCAACTGTACTGGTCGTCGGCCAATTTCCTGTCCGAGGCACCCCAATCGTTCGACCACCGCCCACCCACCTGTTTTCGCCGCTTCACATCAAGCCTACGACAAAGTCGGCCTGGACATTGTACGGCTCTCTACGCAATGCCCGAGAATCTGCACTTGGCAACGGTGCCTCGGACTTGCAGTCCCTCGCGGAGCGAATGCCAGACGAGGGATCCCGGAGAATGATCCTACAGGTCTGCCGCCGGGTCAGGTCAGCACTCGATGTCCTGGACATGGACAACTCACAAGGATGCCTGATCGACCACCTAGTGCGTTGCCTGGGTTTCTGGCTGAAGATGGGATTCACACGAAAGTTCCGAGTGAGCGGCGGGTGTCGTCGAGCGAATCAGAATTCCCAATCAATTGTTGTCCTCTCTCCGGAACACAGCCCAAAATCCCGCCGTGTCGGGTCCCCACGATGCGAGGCTTCAGCTGGATATGATGAACCCAAAGAATCCGAAAGCCGGACCTTCCGTCACTGGCTTCAAGCCAAGGCGACCTGGATGCCAGCCTGCAACTACTTCCGGCTGGCCATGTCGAGCCAGGGAAGATGGCCCAGGAGGGTAACAAGCGGGCAGGCATGTGTTCGTGACGACAAGCCCTGTGAACGTACGAATCCTCAGCAGTGCACGCAATGCAATCAGGCTGGCCGCGAGTGCGAGGGTTTTTCCCATTCGGGCGAACCAAAACCCAAGGCTGAGTGCTCACATTGCTGGGTCCCCAAGCACAACCTGAAGACTCATGAGCGTGATTGCACGGGAAGATGCGAGCCATGTCGTGAGGCTGGCGTAGGCCCAGCCTGACCCGCATGGATCATGCTGGGTGTTGCTATACCGCTACGAAACATCGCGATACCATCTGGACCGGTACTCAAAGCGGTCCCTTTCCTGACGACACCCCTCAGCTGAAGACTCGCTCGCCACAGTCAAAAGCACTTGCACAATCCCCCACGCGACAATGCCCAGGCAAGCGGGACTGTCTGAGGGCCTCATTGACTTCGCCGATTGGCCAATCATCTTGTTTCTATATACGCAGCCGCACTGGAGTGAGCCTGGCTGGGATGATGAGTTTGAGCTGAGGCCTGTCGCTGTCGAGATTTGCTTTTCGGCCACCGAGATACGTTCGCATCAGAACTCGCGGACCGTATCCAAAGAGCTCTTTCTGCAAGCCCCTTATTCTGCACGAAGATTGTGCCAGCTCAAATACGTTTTTTGGCTCTCCCTCTAATGGCCCTTGCGTCGGTTACTTCAGGGCTGAGTATGATCCGGCCTGGGGCCGGCCATCCAAATGCCAGTCTTGGAGAGGTTCCGAGATTTCATGATCATCGATCCTACTGGTTGCTGTCTGAGAACAGCAACTACTTCAACCAGAACGTCGTCCTATGTAAGGACAACTCACATTCCTTCCGAGACTACATCAGAGGAGGCAAGGCCAAGTAGGCCACGGATGTGGTGAAAGATCTCTGCAAAGGACCCATGGCGGTGCTTCCCCTCTCCAGAGTTTGCCAGTCGGACCAACCCGTGCGCGCTCTTCTGCAAAGGCACAATATGTTTCTTTTTTATCGCCGGCTTGCAAATAGCCACCCGCGGCCTAGAGGACGCCGTGGCTGTGGCGACAGGGCCCGACGGGAGGCAGCAGGTCACCGCGGTCTCCCAAATCAGAAACGAGCAGCAGGTGTCGAAGAACGCCAAGCTTGAGGCTCGGGTCCCAGTGATCGGCAGCCCGTCCAGCTCCGGTTGGTGGAAGACTGGACGAAGCCAGCAATGAGACGTCAGTCCCAGGACCAACATGAATGCGTCAGTATTCACAGGCACCTCATGCGCAACCATTCTATACCAGGTCAGCAACCCGGTGATCCAACCGTTCCAAGGTCGCGCCTTTGGCCAAGAATCCATTCTCCCACGATCCGACCCACAAATTCCGGTCCTTGAGGTTCAACCACGTAACCTCACTAGCGACAGAACCGGCCCTTGGAAGAAGTCGACCACTTCAACTACACAGTTCCAACTTACCCAGCCTACTCTCTCGCCGAAAGATGGAGGACAGGCAGATGAATAAAACCCTGGCGGAAATCCACAATCAGCAGCCGAGAAGAGACTCTGCCAGTAAGCGTCAGATCCCTCCTTTCACCAACGACAGTAACTGACCCTTATGAGAGAGCTCCCATCTGCCTCGGCTTTCTCATTTTCCTCTTGTGGACAGACCCCCAGCCCGTAAAGACCACAACAGCCAGGAATCGGCTACATGGATCCGGGGAAAAGCCCAAGCGGGTCCTGCGGGAGAACGACCATGTGGTACTTCGGAGACCACACCAAGGACACATGCCTACACAGCACCGCGAATCGAACCACGCCGTCCGGCCGCGGCCGCAGCCGCTCTCGCTGCCAGGAGCGCCGTGAAAGACCCTGGGCGCAAAAACGACATCGCATTGTGGTTCTACATTAATAGCCTCCCCGGCTTGGAGGACATGTTTCGGTGTCTAAATGTCCTGCTGGCACCACTCGGGCACACCAAGCATCGTGGCCGCGTCCCCTCCTCCGTCGCTGTCCCGGCGGAACCAAACAACCAACAATTTTGATACCATCACCATCAATCTCACATCGAAGTCGGACGCTCAACCGAGAACCGAAAATCAGCAGCCATTGACCCCCGTGGGGGAACAGGAGCCACTGGCATCAAGAATGGATGTTGCTCGTCCATGTCATATTCGCAATCGAGCGTGGGAATCGGCCAGGATGACCGTGTGCTTCGCCTTGAGGCAAATTCAACGACCGGGAGCAGTCTCCAGCTGCTGTTGCCGTCGAGGTTCGAGCAGGTGCTGGATACCTGCAGACCAACTACAGACGCGTGCGCACAATCGCCCTCTTGTGCCTCTTGAGCGAGGCTCTTGGGAGCCGTCGTGGTGGGAATGGCGACCCCATCAACCTATTAGACATGTCTCGAAAGATAGACAAGTACAAAACTATCATCACAGTTCATTTGTCTTCCGATTCACCCAGTGGGATACTCCCTCGCGACATCGCCATCATCGTCCCGTAAGTCAGACGCCCAGATTCTCAAGATGCCGAATTCGGCCACGTAACAGACCACCAAAGAACCATCCAAATTTATATAAACGCCAACAAAGAGAGCCTCAAAAGTCACACCGACCATCAACCGGGGGCGGGGACCCTGTGATGCAGCATACACCAAGTCTCGGGACTCGAGCCGTTCTCCAAGCAAGAGAGAGAAAGCAGCGTCATGGTCAGCCCATGCTTCGATTTCCCCCAACTTCCTTGGGCAACTTTCGACGCAGAGCCAGCTTGGAGACCAGGCAGGTCCAGATAGCCCAATCTGGCCCCCGAATATTGTGCGGCCCATCTTGACCGCGAGCACATCGTCGGTGCTCCGTCCTGCTTTGTCCGCTGTGTACATCAAAACTGCAAAGACTTATCAGCCTGGGCCTACGCATTCTGTCCGTCCTCAGATTGAGGACTTTTACCAGAGTACAATCCAACGTGTGGGAAATGCGTTTTCCGACATTATAGAAGCGGCTAACAATGGACTGCCAACGTCAAACCAAGACAAGGCGCTTCGGAGAAGACGAAGAGAGTCAGGCGTTAAGACCAGAGTACCACGAACTACAACGCCGGGAAACCTGACACTTCCGGTTCTTACAGCTTCACTCATTCCACACCCGTTGAGCATCGTCCACGGGCCAAGACAGAGAAGCTGTTTTGGCGGTTGATGCTCCGATCTCGGTCCCATTCCATGGAGCACCCGGCCATGGCTTCTTCCTCCACGCCTGGTTGCTGTTCATGGGTTAGCCGCCCCTGTTGTCTTCAAAGGCAACCTCCAAAGCTACAGGGGCGTGACAATACGACCAGCATGTGCATTTTACAAGATTCTCTCGACAGAGACGCTTGGACAAGAATCCTCCGAACCCAACTTAGCAACAGCCACATCTTACCATGTCGCCACCCGCTACTCTCTCCGCTGCGATAGCCACGGCTGTTGCATGGTGAGTGGCCAGAATCGTCAACTTTCCAGGACGAGTGTCCCCTGGCGGGTCCAGAACACGCAGAGTCCAATTTCTTGGTTCATTGCAGACGGCTGGCTGAACAACTTCCCATCTGCGGTGTGCGCTGCCTCCCCAGACTCGCGACAGATTCGAGGAGATCTGATGTCGCCTTCCTTGGGCTCAAGAGAGGCGCAGCGATTCAATGGTGCCAAAACCCCAAGTTTGGCTACATCTCGGGATGTGGATATGGGGCATCCTGAAGTTCTCGGTGTGTCCAGCCAGCTATTCAAGCTCGGGGTAGAAACCCAAAAGTCCGTCAGAGGACGAACTGCCTGACGGCACCCATGAGGGTCCCGTGCTGAGGCAACAATTGCCCAGACGTTGATCAGAACGC
Organism: Fusarium nematophilum; assembly: GCA_033030565.1. NCBI lineage: Eukaryota > Fungi > Ascomycota > Sordariomycetes > Hypocreales > Nectriaceae > Fusarium > Fusarium nematophilum. Next base: position 38,189 of record JAVIXY010000151.1, read on the forward strand.
CCAGTTCACAGACAAGAGGAACGGGATTTGGAGAAGAATCAGCATTACATGGTCGGCATTGAAGGGAGCCAGTGGGCCGTCCGCAGTGTCACATCAGGTGCGGAACAAAATCATTCGTCGACGACCATGACCGGCAGCACGGAATGCGATCCCACTTCGTCCATGAGAAGACGGCCCTATCAGGAGAGGATCGCCTTTGCACATGAGGAGCTGGCACAATCGGGAGAGGATTCATCCATCCCGGCCATGAGGTATCCTGTCGACTTCGACAATCCCACCCACCAGAAGACGAACGAGAGAGCGTCCAAGGTGGCACAAGCCTCTACACGAACTACAAAGGAATATCTGCGTTTACACCGTGGGGATCGCAATTGGCCCAGGTGTCTACCCCAGTTCAGTCTCGAGTATCAGCAGAACAACAACCCTGGGGCCGATCATGTCTGCGTGATGCTCCCCAGTCTCGAAGAAAGTTGATCACGACGCTGGGACCTGCAGCAGTATTCAACTGCTGTGGGTAATCAGAGCCTTCCTCCCAACCGTTGGCATCTCGACTTCACTCTTCACGCCATTTCTGGATAGCGGCTCACCTCGATGTCAACAGAGCCTGCTTTCCAGTCGTGCCACCACCGGTCATGAGTCGAGTACAACAGAGATATCCAAATATAAGGTTATCAGTCGTCTCATCATGGACCGTATCAGGCCCACCGATTTCCCTACTCCGGCATGGCATGGCCACCATCCAATACCGCGTCTGCGGGGGACATGATCCGAATAGGAAGCACTCGACGATTGTCCAGCTTTTCAATTTGGCAACGGTTGAGAATAACATCAAATGGTGGTGTGGAGACAATCCAAAAGCATGCTGCAAAGTATCTCGGCACCTTGTGGTCGCCATGAAGCGGCAGATGTCCAAAGACGCTTCCTAACCAACACACCAAGGCCAAAGACCACCTTCCGGTGCAGTCCTGGCGCTGCTTCGTGTGTGCCCTATATAATTCCCTTCTGCCCAACCCCGGGCAGCCTGTCGGAAGGGACCCTGGGTGTTGCCCAGGGCTAATGACTGATGGCCACCGACCGCGTCAGCAGAACGTCTACAAGCAGCGGTACGCGACGATAAGGGAGGCTGACAGAGATTAACCCATGGGAAGGGCCACCGTTGCGCAAAGTGCACAACAGCCAACGATCACGAGCGACACGCTACCCCTTCCCAGGTTGATCCAAGAGAGAAACAGGCACAGTCGGCCGCTGGTTTCGTCCTTACTTGACTCGGAACCCACCACCTCTCCCTTACTGCCTTTCTTCCGACCCTTCTTCTTGCCTTGTACACACATTCATCTTCCTTCGCCCCAACTCTGGTTTCCCTTGCACTATGACGGGCACTGCTCTTACCAGTCTTTAACACCTCCAAGTACTATCTGCCGGACGTACCGTTCTCAAGTCGAGAGCTGCAGGACGGCTGCCACGGCTAACCGGAACCCACGAGGCCAGACACCAGTTCTCTTACCAGTCTTTTACATCCCAGCCTTGGATATCCCAATCTTGACTCCCTTCGACACTGTTTGCGACCCAATCCCCCAGCAATGCCCTCCCGAGTGCGCGCCCGTTCCGCCCGTTCCAACCGGAGCCACCGATCAACATGATGACTATGGCGCCCAAGTCTGCACTCGGGCTGGCGACACACGACGATACGAAGAGAGGTCCGACATTCGACGAGTATTCGCTTTGTACCCCCCGTTCCACTAGATTTCTTTCCGGCTGGTCAGCACACGCAGATCTCGACCACTTCTCAAGGGGACGGAACCTTTGCCCTTCAGCAAAGTCATCCCGTGTTACGCTGGAAATGGGAAAGAAAAACGACCCATTCTCACTGGAGGACGTCCAGCTATACTGCTTGGGTTGCTTCTGCGGGTGGACGCCAGATTAAGGACTCTGCAGCCAGCATGCACCTTCGCTTGTCGAACTGGGAAGCGCAGAGTTTTGCAGCTCCCATTCGTCTAACTTACTCATATATATACTGAGACTCTGGAATTTCAGAGAACTTATCGACAACTTCATCTGAGAGTATCCTTCTTTGAGGGCACCCTGACGGCAAGGTTCCCGAGACTTGACCATGCACTGGCATAGCAAAGGGAAGGAAATCAAGCACACTGATCCTATCCCTTCGGAGACGGCCTTTCAGTGCTCTTTCACCATGCCGCCACCATCTTCAGCCAAGAGGCTCACTTTGCACCCTGTCAGCGAGACCATGCCCCGGCTATTGACAGAGCTTCCCACCATTCCGTGCGGAGTTTGACAATGGGTGTTGTCCCTCGTTGACCCATGCGGAAGGGTACCGAATACAACTCATGGAGCTATCAGTGAGGGACTGGTAACATGCACAGGGCGTGTTCAACTTTGAGAGCGCGTTGGGAAGGCTTCTCGATCACAACAGCCAAGAATCCAGCCCAAGACCATTCCTATTCGACGGCTGTTCGTCCAAGACACAGGCCGAGGCGGACGTCAAGTCCAAGCCGCAAGAAGCCATACCAAGGCCAGATACCCAGGATGAATTCACGGGTATGAGCTCATGATCGAGGGGGCGTCACCAGTGACCGATGCGCCCGTGCGACCAGAGCCAAGGATCTACAGCGAAGGCGCGAGCCATGTCAGTCTCTTCGTCCTGAGATGTTCTATACCATGGACACCAGAAAGCCCTCAAAGCTGCACCTTCGACTCGTCAGACAGAAACTTGGGAAGACAACTTATTAGCACTACATTGTTGGTCTACGTGTCTGGATCAACTCAACAAATCGTCTCGGGCCCCCTGATGCATCTCATCGGAAACTCTGGCCTGACGAGTATCCTTCTCTGTATCATGCCCCACGCTCCGTTCCTCTGGCGCAGACAATTCCGCCCCTCTTCCAAACGAGTCCGGGTTCCCCGTGGGCCATGAACTTGTGATCACCGAAAGGCTTCATCACCAAGCGGTACACGATGCAAGATGGAGAGGAACCTGAAAATACTCCCGGCAGATCAGAGTTGATCCAGAGGATCGAAGTTTTGGGCCCCCCTGGATCCTCAAGAGACATTTGGGAGAAGATACTGCCCCAGGAAGACGAGCGATCAGAGCAATCTTAGAGGCAGATACACTACGCTGCATTCTTGAGTTCAGCGGAGAGGAAACGTGGGACGAAGCAGTATTCTCTCCGGACTCGTCGCTCGTAGCGGCACATCAAGTCGCCAATTCTACATCTGGGACATAAACACAGGCAGCCTCATTCGCCAATCGACGAGAGTATCATCACTATCAAGATGGGACGAACGACCGACGTCTTTGCCGACCCAAGCGCCCTTTGCAAAACACACCCCAGATCGGCGGAAAGTATTGATCTTCACCCGTCATCTTTGGGATCGTCTGCGCCAACACCTGGCTTCAAAAACTACTACATGAGAGTCCGTCAAGGCGTACAGGCCTCACCAGGTCTTCGGTAAGTAAACCTTTCCTCGCTATCTCCGACTTTAAAACTAATCAGCCTCAGATGCGGCGTCTGTAATGTACCGAGCGCAGGATAACTACCGGCCTCCCTATCAATGCGATGGGAATGGGCAAGACGCGGATCTTTCTGCTTTGCGATACCATCAAATTTCGCCAATACGTCGAGTCTGGAGAGCATTGGAATGACGAAGCCAAGAGGGAGAAATACTACCGCATTATCACACAATGCGGCAAGGCACGGAAGACTTTTGAACCTGGCGTTATCCCCGGCTTCCAAGCCTCGGCTCGAGGATCTTGAAAACAATCGAGTCCAGCAACTCTGCGAACAACTCGTCCACCAAGCAGGTCATCTTCGGGCAGATAATTCCGGAGAGCCTAATCTTCGACTACGGTCAGGGTTGTGTTTGATTTCTTTAATACTGGCTCTACCGAAGGCCGAGGCTGCACTACGACACAGCAACCCGCCCGCGACGTAACTCCCCCTTTGCCAGACAATGCATAGGGAAACGCCTTTCTGGCCTTAGGCCAGCCCTCAATCCCTTTACCAGAGCAAGACATATTTCTTCGTCTCGTCGTCAAGAAACGCAAACATCTTTTTGATGAGGCTGCTGTACGAAAGCCATCACCGACTCGTGTCATCCGAACTGAGCAACAAGACGAGGGTAGACCGACCAGGTCATTGACAGAAGGTACAGAACCAGGCTGGAGGGGATCGAGTACGAACGCTTTGCTTGATAAAGCTGGCAAAGCTCACCCGGCGTTCCGTCGGATACTCAGCCAAAACGTGGGACCTATACTAGCAACGGGGTTGCACATCTGTCTCCACTGAACCCAGGGCCGTCAGCATGATAGAGCCTGCGCGACGCACCCAGCTGCACGACGTCTCGATTGACACGCTAATCAATTGACCCCGACGCCGGGCTGACCATGAGCCTAACCTCACTTTGCGCAATCATCGAACCTGCCGTCGCCGGTGGTCCGGCAAGCCCGATCTAAGAGTCGCTCGGAGGAGGCATATACGCCCGGCGCTATCCTTCGGCGAGAAACTACCACCAAAGAACTTAACAGTTCACTGGGGTTGTTGTGTTCCTGATCTCTAGACTCGACATGATACATAATGGCAAGGATGCCATCAATTACTATGGTACATTCGGAGAATAAGCTCGACGAGCCTGAGTCATCCGGTGCAGTCCAGACGCCAAAACGGTGTATTGCGCAGACGACCTGGAGCACAAACAAGAAGATCCCATGGGCAAACCCGGTACTGAGCGGCCTGGTGTGAGGGTACATGGCGCGAACATCATGCTCCCATGATGCAAACACCGAGAGCGATCTGGACGCTTCTCACGAGAATCGCGAATTGGTGCCGACACAAGCCCTAACCCAGTCATTACAAGAACATTTCATCGCGTGTCGAGGTGAAGCGCTGGAGGTTCAGTCGCTACAGGTTCAAAACGAAAGGAAAGGAAAATGCAAAATAAATGATTGCTTGTCTCCTGGAGCCGGTGTTGTCCCAACGATTGAATGAGGACATCGCGGGATGAAAGTTGCATTCGGAGCTACCCTAAAGGATAGTGAAGAGGAACAGAGGTTGGCAAACAATTGTGGGTGAATATGTATGTAGGCAGCATTAAATATTATACAAACAGCTGTCTCGCACAAGAATAATGTATCGTTATTTATAGATCTTAAAATGCTCATTTGGATGTAAAAAAGTTGCGCCACGAAACACATTTGATGGAACCAAACCTCTGGCTCGGATGCGACGGAGCTTACCATGACCATGTCAGCCCTATCAACTCAATCATGGGATGACCATTCTTCAAAGGCTACGAAACTCAGTTGCACTCTTTACAATTCCCATTGCTTCCTCCATCTCGTTCCATCGTCGTGCTGAGATTGCCGACTTCACGACACCACGCACCTTCAACTCCACCACTTGGTGTAACACCCCTCGGTGAGCATCAACTCCATCACGGAGAATGAGTGGGGTATGGATGTTAGTCTTAGGAGAGACCCCGGCATGATTACGACATAATGGTCTTATTCCACTCGGGGATTTAGTGGGAGCTGGAGGAAGAGAGCGCCGGCTCCCCGAGCTGATGAAACTTTTTACTCGGTGATCCTCTGTCAGATCGTGTGTCAGTCAACCTTGCCAGATCTTACTGCTCGCCACTGAATACTTGGCCGTCGGTTGTCTGGTCCTCGAAGCTTATTATGTATGGCTGATGACCCGACGACGAAGCCACCCGCATAGCCACTGGGGATTATCCATCCAGATGCATAGTGCATGCCGTCTCCAACAATAGAAACCACCCCGTTGCGAATATATTGAACATGACATCTGACTCCATACAACCGTACATACGCGTCGTCGATCCATATCCTGTTCGCCCATGTACGATTCAGGTTCGTCGATTTGTTTCCCATTAGAAACATCAGAGCCAGTCCAGAAAACATTCTTCAACATTTGAGGCCCCCCCTGCACGTTTTGATTAAAGGGCCTCATTCCCATCCATCGGGCGAATCGCCGCCCCCTGTCCGTCCCTGATCCCCCCTTGCCCAAGTCTGGGAATGGTCCCCGACGCTGAGGTGAAGCTTAGGCGTCGTGTCGCGCCACCAACATGTCCTCTGCCCATACTGAATCACAATTATTAACTGGGTCCCCTCGGAGCCTTACTGAGAACGAAAGCTTGGCCCTTTTAGCTTCTTTTTTTTTTCTCTCCCTCTCTCCTTTGATGTGAAATTTTGGGAAGCATCTTGAACTGGGCGTCCTTGGTGTTGTAGGCTGGCAGGTACTTGGGTCATCTAGCGTCGACGTACCGGCGTCACAGGTACCTTAGCTTCTTGTAAGGCATCCAAATCTCCAGCTCCAAATTACCCCAAACCTTGACCTGCAACCAACATCAACTCGTCACGTCACGTCACCCTCAGCCTTGGGACGTCCCTTCTTCCTCTTCTTCTTGTCATTCTCTTTTTCTCTTCTCCCGGGGCAGTTTGGAAACTCCTCCCCAATTCTTCACCTTGCTTCTATCCGCCCCCCGCGATCTCCCTCCCCGCCCTCTCCTTTCTCTACCTTGCCTCCCACTCGGATCCAGACCGCAAACGACCGATGAACAGACGAAACGGGCGCCACGATACAGTCATCCCAAGCCATCCTTAAGTGCTGCACGACGAAGAACCCTCCTCCGCTACCTAGCCATCCTGTCCTTACTGTCGGATCGAATGCGCACACGAGGCCATCCCGCGCATGTGCCGCCGCAATCATCCAAAACCCATACGCCACCACTGGGAGACGCTCCCGCCGCCATCCCGCCGCTTGCTCGACGTGATCGAAACGCCGCCCTCGCTTCTATAATACCCGGACGTCCACAACCTGGGACAGTCTCCCTCCCCGCGGCGTGACCGGCCGGCATTCGGGCGTGGAGGGATGCAGGCACCAAAGGGACAGGCCGAGCTGGTTCGCAAGGCCAAGGTGCGTCGACTCAGCAATGTCTACGACAGCAATAATTGTTTTGGCCTGGATACAGACGCAGTTCTGACAGTCGGAATAGCTTGCCCGCTCATACCAGGAGCTCCTCGAGTACGATCCTCCGTCAGCCGAACCTTGTCGATCGCTAACCTTGCTCCTCGCAGTGAATTCGCCAGCAAGGACCTCAAGTCCGTAGGATCGTACACGCTAGGTCGCCTGATCGGAAAAGGCTCCTTCGGCAAGGTCTACCTTGCCTCCCACAAGCTCACAAATGGCTCCAAGGTTCGTCAACATCTCGCAAGGTAACATGGGACGCAATCTAACTCGAACAGGTCGTGCTCAAGTCTGCCAACAAAGGCGACTCCAATCTGGCCCGCGAGATCCACCACCACCGACAATTCATACATCCACACATTGCGAGGCTGTACGAGGTCATTGTGACCGAGAACATGGTCTGGATGGTCCTCGAGTACTGTTCCGGTAGCTATCGCTCCTCACGCTCCGTCTAGGACCCCCTCCTAATAGCTGCAGGCGACGAACTCTATAACCACCTTCTCGAGCACGGCCCTCTCCCCGTCTCCAAGGTCCAGAAGATCTTTACCCAGCTCGTTGGCGCCGTCTGCTACGTCCACAACTACTCGTGCGTCCACCGCGACCTGAAGCTCGAGAATATCCTCTTCGACAAGCACGAGAATGTCAAGCTGGTCGACTTTGGCTTCACACGGGAGTACGAGGGCCGGTCCAACCACCTCCAGACCTTTTGCGGCACAATCTGCTATTCGGCGCCCGAGATGCTCAAGGGGGAAAAGTACGCCGGTGAAAAGGTCGATGTCTGGAGTTTGGGCGTCATCCTCTACGCTCTGCTCTGCGGCGAGCTCCCCTTTGACGACGACGACGACAATGTGACCCGAACCAAGATCCTGTCCGAGGAACCCAAGTATCCCGACCACCTCCCCCCCGATGCGGTTCCGCTGCTCAAGGCGCTTCTGTCCAAGAGGCCGCTCCTGCGCCCCTCGCTACCGGACATACTCGCCAACCCGTTCCTCGCCGAGCACGCTCCGACACAACGAGCTATACTCGACGTTCAGCAACCCCCTCCATTCTCGACACCCTTGGAGAAGGACTGTTTGGCGAGGATGCGAAGTTCTGGGGTCAACATTGATGCCGTCATCGAAAGTGTACTCGCTCAGAAATGCGACGCCCTTGCCGGCTGGTGGGCTCTCCTCCTTGAAAAGGAACAGCGCAAGATGCAGAAGAGGGAACGGAAGCGGAAGGAGAGGGAAGCAGAGAGCCGCAGTATACGACGGCTGTCCGCGGCATCGAGCCGTCTAGAACGTATGGCACCAGTTTTGCATGAGGTTGACCAGGGCAGCATGGGACGGCAGCACATGAGGGTAGAGCACGGATCACGAAGCCGAGGGAGAAGTGAACGGAGGAGCGCACACTATGTGGACTATGTGGTGTCAGATCTCCCACAGCTCCTGGAAGCCGCCAAGGAACCCGGAGCAGCCAACGCGGATGGCGACCATCCCCCGCCGCCAATCGACAAGGACTCGATACGGTCGGTCTCGACATCCCGCCAGCGACGGCCTATCCCACCGCCTAAGGAGGGCGTGATACGCAGCGCTCGATCACGGGGCTCGACCCTTCACCTGGTCACCACATCCGAGGCACTCGGCAGCGACCAGCAGCAGCAGCAGCAGCAGAATGGCTCCGAAAAGACCCGGAGGAAGCCCAGCCAGGCCATCGTCGCTCACTGGAAGAACTGGACGCACTGGTTCTTCGAGAACACAACGCGGAGGAAGCGGGGCCACGAGAGGCGGACGAGCCGGAGCACTCCCGATCTGCACAAGAAGGAGAGCAGTGCGACGAGCAGTAAGGATGGGAATTCGCGACCGCAGACGAGCAAGTATCCGACGTCGACCTCCCCGGCGATGCAGCCGACGGCTGGACTGCCCAAGGGCGTCGTGGCTAACGGCCACACTACGAGGGCGTACCACACTGGAAGCAGCGTTCAGAGGACAGCCTCGGGGGGGCTGGCATCGCCGACGCATCCGCCTCCACGAATCGCCACGTCGCAGTCGTACAAGCGACAGTCGCTATCTCCCTCACCCCTGACACCGAGGTCGACGGTCCGGCGGTCGTCAGCTGGACTGCGAGGCCGGAAATCAACGTCCTCCTCGGTGTCATCTGTGCGATCTATGCACCATCACCACCATTCCCACTCGAAGGCTTCATCCACCAGCTCGGCCGCCTCCTTTTCGACGTCGATATCGAAAACACCTCTGCAACGCGGCCACTCTCCACACCACTCGGTCAAGGTCCTCCCAGCGACGCCCACAACCGTGTCGTTTCCCTCGAACATCCGCCTCGTTCGAGCCACACCGCCCCCCCTGAGCATCTTCAACGAAGGCATGCCCTCCGACAATGGACCCGGGCCCGGATCACCGAATCCCTTCTCCTCGGGCATCATGTTCGCCAAGCGGAAGCGCAACCTGTTCAAGGGCCCGACGCTCAACTTTGCGGGGCCCTCGCAGGGCCAGCGCAACAGCGGCTCCGGGTCACACTCTCGAAGTGCTAGCGCCTCCGGCCTGGGGCGTCGATCTGGAGAAATCACCATTCAAGAGGAAGACGAAGGCTCGGGGCGGGAGGACGACGACGTCGAAGAAGTCGACGTGTTTAGCCCGGTGATTGGCGGCCCGGGCGAGAAGATTGAGGAGCAGATCTTTGAAGAGAACGAGCCGCAGCCAAAATTACAGCAGTCGGCGAACATTATCCCGGAAAAGAAGCCGGGCGAGACCTTGATGCCGGCCAACACCATTAGCTCCGCCGCCGCAGAAAAGGCCCCTGCGAAGACGAGCTGATAGACCGCATTGCTATCACGGAGAAAAGAGCAGATTATTTTTGGGAGGTTTTCAACGACTTGACGAAGGCTATATTCATAATCACCGGTTTTACTTGGGCAAGTGAAGCATTATTTTCATGATTGGGGTTTCTCAAAAGCTCCTTTGGCGAACAGACGCCGTTTTGTATTTCTTCTTCCACCTTGTTCGAACCCCCCCTTTTTTACGATTCTAGCTTCTTTTTTTTGTCGCCGTCCACCGTTTGGACGTGGATGGCTGTACAATACCTGCCCTTATGGATACCTTTTTGTTATATATACGACCATGGAATGATAGAGGTCAAGACCTTTGTTGCTTGCATTGCTACTGGATCATGAGTGAATAAGATTCGTCGTATCATTATAAAAAAAACACGCAACATCAACCGTCTCTTCCAGAGTTACGATCCTGAAACGTTGAACCTATCCCCTAAAGACACCGTACTCCAAAAACCCGCCTTCCCCTAGTTAGAGTACGACTGACTCCGCCTCCTGGACTTCTTGCTCAGGATGGCATCCCGCTCCTCCCTCAGCGTGACCCAGATCCAGAACCACGTCATCATCTCGACAAACATGAAGGTGAAGAACAGCCTGTTCTTGAGGGCGTCGCCCCCCCAGCCTGCAGGGCGATACGACGGGTTGTGCGGGCTCGGGTGGGAGAGGCGGCTGCGGGAGGGGTCTGCGTAGACGGGGGAGGAGGGCCCGAAGAGGAAGACGTAGACGATGAAGCCGAGGGAGAGGAACGATCGAAGGGGGGCTGAGAAGTTAGCTTTGGGCTTGGGTTAGAGGAGGATGGAGATCACCTTGGGTGCCCCAGTGAAAGATCAGGCAGACCTCATCGGGCATGGAGAGCGAGACCAGATCGCTGAAGCCGAGAAAGATGAGGACCGCGGAGAGGAACGCAAGAGGAGGACTCTGTGTGTCAAAACCTCGAGCGTAGGGCTATCGTGGTTAGCTTGCCTAGGCGGTGCACTCGATGCGCAGACTCACCATGCCCATGCTCTCCCCGACGATGTACACGAGGGCCTGGTTGTCGAGGGAGCTCGGGTTCGTGAGGAAGAAGTAGGCGAGGGTGAGGTGGAAGAGGGACACGGAGGTGATAATAGTTTTGGCGGATATGAGCGGCATGGTTGCGGTCGATGGAAAGCTGTTGTTTTGGGGAGAAACAAAACGTTGAATCTGCGAAACTCGGATCTCTTTGATTCGTGGCTTGAGCTTCGTGTCGCAGGTAGATCTGGTCTTGTCGCGGACCTTTTATGCTCGGTGCAAAAAAAGAGGGGAAAGCCGATACGGGCAGAGAAGCACATCCAACAGCCAAGACGAAAACACCCGAGGCTAGATCGTCGCACTCGATGCCTTCCTTTTGGTCACGCTGCACCTTTTTTTGAAAGAGAAACAAACAGCTGGCGCCGGGGGGGGGGAGCTAGTTACACGTTGCGTCACATGCCGCCCGTAAATGATCGTGGGGAATTTTAGGCTGGCGAATCAGCTTGGCAGGGGACCTTGTGGCTGCGGGAAGCTTAAAGGTGTGGCTGTGTGGCTGTGCTGGGTCCTTGGGTTCCACTTGAGCTCTAGGACTGAGATTGATGACCTCTGACATTCACCCATGATCCCTGAATTCCTACATATATACTCTAAAGTATAAGAACCTAGATCAAAGGCTACATCACTACCTGAATCCTGAGCAGCATGTCCCTCAACAAACAGCAACACATCAAGTACTGGCAGCGCTGCCACAAAACATACCTCCCCTCCGCCTACACAGCCTACGACTCAACCCGCCTCACCTTTGCCTTCTTCACCATCTCCGCCCTCGACCTCCTCTCATCGCCCTTGACATCCTCAGACCGCGCCTCCATCCGCCGCTGGGTCCTCAGCCTCCAGCACCCAGACGGCGGCTTCTGCGGCAGCTCCACGCACGCTCTGCCCGGCCAGGAATCCCCCAAGGGCACGGCCAACCTGGCTGCTACGTTCTTTGCGCTCTTGCTCCTAGGTGTAGCGGCAGAGGACGAGGATGAAGCGCGGACGGCGTTTAGGGGAGTCGACAGGAAGAGGCTGCTGGGGTGGGTGAGGGGATTGCAGAGGAAGGATGGGAGCTTTGGGCAGAATGTGTGGGGTGGGGAGACGGTAGGGGGGAGGGACATGAGGCATAGCTATCTGGCGAGTTGTATTCGGTGGATGCTGAGGGGGGATGTCGACGAGGGGGACGAGGCGTGGGTGGAGGATGTGGATGTTGATGAGATGGTTGCTCATGTGAGGAGGGGACAGGCAAGTTCAGCTCCCATCAAGATGATCATCCACTGACGGAACTAGACCTATGATGGCGGAGTAGCCGAGTCCTCACAGCATGAATCTCACGGTACGCTCCATACCCTTTCTCACAACCCGACTGACCCCCCCCCCAGCTGGATACGCATACTGCGCAATCGGCGCTCTATCCCTGCTGGACCGGCCCCTGGATTCCACCTCTCCCCACCCCTCGCAAGCCCTCAAGCAAGGCATCCTCAACCGCGAGGGTCTCCTCCAGTTCCTCGCCTCGCGCCAGTTCGCCTACCTCGCTCAAGAGGAGGAGGAAGACGAAGTAGAAGAGAACTTTCTCGAGTCCAAGCTCGGAGACGCAGGAAGTTACGGTCACGTAGGCTTCAACGGGCGTTGGAACAAAAAGGCTGATACGTGTTACTGCTGGTGGGTTGGCGGTACACTCGCGGTAAGCCTTCTGATCAAAAGTCTTGACATATCTAACTGGCTAGATGCTCGGCAACTCATCCGTTATTAATGCCGTGCCGTCACGGCAGTACATCCTCGACATCACGCAGCATCGCATAGGGGGCTTTTCCAAGGCCGTGGGTGGCCCGCCGGACATGTACCATTCGTACCTTGGGCTTGCGGCGCTGGCTACCATGGGGGAAGGGGATCTGAAGGAGTTTGATGTTGGGTTGTGCTGCAGTAAGGAGACGACGAGGAAGATTGAGAGGGCGAGGGAGGGGTTGTTGGAGAGGAGGGGGTGGGATGATGGGTTTTGGTAGCTGGACTTGATGAATAAGATGAACAATGTTCTATTGCTGTTGGGTCTCCTGAGGTGGGAATTTAGAGTCTCTGGCTGATTCTCACAGTCCCTGATCTCAATGAATCTGCGTCCACTGCGTACTGTCGATGCCGCTGGCTGGGAGCACACATGCGTCTTGATTACCTCCTTCTTCCTGGATCCTAAATTAAGAACCTTGTCCGCAAGAATTATTTATGATCCCAATCCCTCAAATCGCATTCCTTTGGGTATTCCCATCTCTTAACATCCGTACAAAACGGTAAACGGCCATCAACCCCGCTAACCCCTCCCGTCACCCGTTTCAAACGGTCCCACACCAAAAAGCCTCCATCCATCACCAAACGTCATACCTCCAAACCACCCTACTCACAATGTCCTCACAAGACACCAAGGCCCCCGAGCCCCCAAAGGCAGCCGAATCCGGCGCCGACGCCTGGACCGACGACAAGCGCCGCAAATTCGAGACGTAAGCGACCCTATTCCCGACGCGCCGAACGTCCAACTGACGGCGAGTCAAAGGAAATCTAAGAGCGAGTACTACGATCCGTGTCAGGAGGCCGCGCAGAGGAGTTACAAGTGTCTTTTCAGAAACGGAGGAGACAAGTCCATGTGCGGCGAATACTTCCAGTGCGTTAAACCACGGTCCCAGGTCTAAATAAGGAGCTGACAAAGGCAGGGCATATCGCGATTGCAAGCAAGCATGGGTACGTCCCAATTGACCCCGTCAACACCTCCCACGACTTCTAACAACATCCTAGACCGAGAAGCGAAAGAAGGAGGGCGGAGGCTGGTTCTAGAACAAGGCGACGAGCACAAGACATGAGGTCATTGTACAATATACGAACGAACAACAGACACTGTAAGATAGGTTGTACGACGAATGACAGAAGGAAGCGCGTGCGGGACTCTGGCAAGGCGCGCGCCGGAGTGATACCAAGAATCTAGACCGTCAAATTTCGCCACCTTCAGACCGTGGTATCCGCCGCAGAATGTCCAGTTGGAGACCCTTCCCGAGTCACGCACGCCCTGTATGTCTCCAGCGCCAGTGTACGTATACGTCTTTAGGTCTCCGTACTCGCTGATAGAAACGAACTCGTCTTTCGTCTTGGAGGCGTAGAACCATCCAATCCACGTTCATTGTCGTTGAACGCCAAGAGAGGACGAGGCAGCCCTGAAGTGTCGCCTGCAATCAGCGGCCCCAAGTTCTCGACCCTTCCCCAGAACCGGCTCGGCTCTGAATGGCTGCCAGGAGAGGTAGCTCTGAGGTCAAACTGCAGAGCCCTGTTGTTGGGGTTAAACTCGAACCGGACATTCTCTATCGCTGCCGGTCTGCACCTTGCCGCTAGCCGGTATGCCGGCACATCGAAGAGCCTCCTCGTCGACTTTGGGATTCTTGACCGGGATCGGGACGACACATTTGTACGAGCTTCACGATCACCATCAAAGAGGGTGACCTGGGATCTAAGCCGTTGCAGCTGGTCGAACAGCTGCGTGAATAGCTCAAAGTCATTTTCTTTGATGAGGAGGGGCACCGTCTGCTCCCCGGCCAAAAACGGATACTCGTCGTTGTCCGTGTCATTGCGACCAGGAGCATACAGAGCCTCAATCGTGAGCGTCGAGTTTCCGGTCCCGAACTCTCCAGCCTCGTACGCGACGACATTCGTCAAGAAGGAAAAGCTCAAGGCAGACGGCAAAACAACGACGCTGAGGCAGATGAATCGAGAGTCTCGTGACTGGGAGAACGCCCAGTGTTTGAGCAGACCATACGAGCCCCTGTCAGTCCCGGCGAGCTCGGAGAGCGCTTTTATGCGGACGGGCCTGTGACCTTTTGAGGTATCATCCACAGCGCAGAGGCGGACGAGTCTTAAAGATGTGCCAGTTCGCCAGGGCAAGGAGCGACGGCGCGAGGACAATGGAGCACGCAGCATCAATCAGCTTGGCCCAGGTTGAAGAGAACTGGCCGCCGATGCGCTCCGCTTCGATGAATCCTCTGTGTGTATTGAACTCGACCTGCAGAATGAGCCAGAAAGAGACACACATGGCTCCCATTGCGATGGTGGCGACGATAGTAATGTCGTGGAGGACGCCGTTACTAGTGCGACGTTTGGAAGGAGAATCCTCAACACCTTCGCGAGGCCAAGTATGGATTGAATCCTTGGGTAACAGCTTGTCTGTAGGGGTCGCCCTTTCTGTCGGCACGTCCACTACTCCTGGAGTGTTGTTGGTATCTTGCGGCGGTTCCCGCTCCTCGATGCTCAACGGCGACACCGGCCTGAGTATAGCTTCGGAGGCTTCGACATCTTGTTCAAACATCATATTTCTCGTCTCAAAGATCTTGACGAGTGTTGAAAGCGCAGGTGTACTCTTCGCGGAGATCAACATGGAATTAGTCGGCCACGGCCCCATTCAGCCGCAAATGATCGGGCTATTATCAACCTGCATCAAGAGGCTGTGTACCAGCTTCAAATGCCTTGCAAATAAAGAAGTGCAACCCATGCCTGGAAACACAGCCCCAAGCTGATGTGCATCCTGCGGGACGAAACGAGTGAAGGTGCAAAGCAGACCCAATCAGGCAGTGAGACACTCACACAACCCAACCGCCACGCCCAAAGTCGCCTCAGTCGTGATGCGGCCCCGAAACCAGCCTCAACCTCACCCTCCTCACACGAGTCCTCATCTTCTCATCCAGTGTCTCCTCCTCCTCATACTTGAACCGCGCGGACTCAGCACACGCGTTCAGCTTGTCCCCGTCCCATCCCGAAACCCTCTCAAAGACCTCCTTGTCCAGCGCCATGCCCACATCCGCCGTTAGTCTGATCGCGTCGAGCACCCTCCCGCTCCGCAGAGACTGCGCCTTGAGCGAGCTGAGCGACAGGCCGACCGTCAACACGCAGGCCGCCCCCAGCGCCGAGAGGCCGGCAAGCAGGAGCCAGGGCACGAACGTCATGTTGTAAAGCTGTTCCAGCTGGAGTGTGTAAAACCTGTCATCAGACTTGTTCACTGCCGCCGCGTCCAAGATCGCTTGCCGCAACTCCACCTCGTACGAGAGAAATGCGTCGACGAGAGTTTCAATGTCCCAGCCGGGCAGGTCCGCTTCGCGGTGAATCTTAAGCGCCGCCCGCAGGAGGTGTCCTCCTAGGCCGGGCGCTGTTCCCCTTACGCCGCCTTCAAAAGAATCAGGGATTTGCCAATTCAGCATCAGCCTGTAGTCTCCGACGACGAGCTCCTCGTCCTTCAGGCGGGCCTCGACAACCGACCAGTCCTCCCTCTTGATCGTGGCCCGTCCATGATACTTTTCGAAGCGGCATGTGACGCCCCAGAATGTCAAGTTGTAGCTGTCATCTTGGCAAGATGAGCCTGGAAAGTTGGTGTTGCTCTGCCTGAATGGCGTCAAGTCGCCATATCTCTTGGTAGGCTGTAGTCGGTCGGCCGTTTCGTTGCCCGGGAAGTGGAAACTACCGATCCATGCGTTGGCTCCGGTTAAGGCGATAAGCGGGTATTTATATGCGGGATACATCGCTTTGAAGTCGGCCAGGGATTTACGCGTCAGGATCTCCGTTCCAACGCCGAATTCTCCATGGAAACGGATCATCTCTGGCCCCTCGAAGGGAGACACGGCGCTGAGGCTGAACCTGACATGTGGCCTAGTCCCATTCGGGGGTCTGATTGTGACCGATGTGAGGTTGGAAGGCAGACAGGTGGCCTTTAGCCGATACGATGGCACGTCGTACAACAATGAGACGTGTTTGGGCGTTCCATTGCGCGCTCGACCCGAGACATTAGGTCGTAGCACGCCCTCAGGACTCTCCTTCGGCCCCTCAATCTGAAGGCAATTGAGCTGGTGCTGAGAGTGGTTCATCAGATCCCGCCATACTTGGTCCGGTTCTCGGTCTCCGTCATAGATCGGGTACCTGTCCTACATGTACTCGAGCTGCTGGCTGGACAACCTGAGATCGTGTCCGTTGGCCTCGTATGCGACGACATTGCCAAGGAAAGAAATGCTCAGCGCCGAGAGGAGAGCAATGGCGCCGAGGGATACAATGTGAGGCTGCCCCGACCGAAGGAACGTCCAGAACTTGAGAGGACTGGTTGATCCCCAATCGGTGGTTGCCACCTCCACGAGGACCGGAAGGCTGGCCTCCGAGCTCCGCCCCTTGCGCTCGTTGAACGCAAACATGCGCGCGAGCTTGAAGATGTGCCAGTTGGCGAGGGCAATGATCGCGGGGGCTAAGAGCATGGATGAGGCGGCGTCGATGAGCTTGGCCCACGTTGACGTGTATCTCCCGCCGATGTGTGCAGCTTGGATGTAGCTGCCGTCTGGACTGGTCTGGATGTAGGCAACGAGCCAGCAGGCTGTAGATATAGCAATTATACCGAGAGCGGCAACGATGGCGATGGAATACTGGACATGCTTCTCCATGGGACTGATTGGTAGGGGGGTGGGTTCCAACTCCTGCTGGGGCTCGGCTTCCGCAGCTGGTGGAAGCAGGTTGTCTGTAGCTTCTTGGGTTGCTTCTTGACTTGGCTGTCGAGCTTGTTCTTGACTTGTTTCCTGCTTAGTCGAATCTGTGGAAGCAGAGCCGGCGGGAGTTGGTGATCGTGGCCCTGCATCTTCTTCCACACTCAAAGACGACACGGGCCGAGGCATGGCTTCGCGGGGCTCGCTCTCTGCAGATGCCATGCTCATCTTGAGGATAAGACTTGAACTGGCGGAAGATAGCCTGGTGATTTCCGAGGTCGATTAGTAGTGAAGCTCGAGTTGGAGTTGTTTGGTGGGGAGAGAAGGAGGAAAGGCCCTTACTCCGAGTTTTTATAAGCAGCCGTTCGACGAGCAAACCTGCCCGAGGGTCAAGGCTCCAACAGCCAAAGAGAGTTGAGGCTCTTAGAACCGTTGCACAGAAAGGGCTGAGGTTGCAAAGCCGCCCTGTACCCCCGGAAGGCATTCTGGAGGCTGTCAAGAGGACGCACGTGATGACCACCTCCCCCGTCTGGAATCTGACATCCTGTCATTCGGTGATACCAGTGAAACTGATGATGCAATCTGACGGAGAAAAAATGAGGCGGGCAAGTCGGTGATTCCGTGGATAACCGATCTTGAGCAGAGCCGCATGGCGCATCTTCTGCGGCCAGGAGTCAGATCGAGGTCGGGATGACTGCAAGATTAGACACGGGCCGGGGGAGAAGTTCGCTATCCTGAGGACCTCATGCAGTGACTTGGACCTTTCATCCGAATCGCGCAATGACAAGCGATGAAGTGATCCATGCCAATGTCCATCTGATCTCGCTTGGAAGGTGCATCTGGTGATGCCTTCCTCCTCGATGAAGCAGCGGCGGTGACTTGAAAATGTGGCGCAACGCCCACCAGCCACACCCCGCAGCCCCTCCACACAACCCACCATTCACCCCACCAAGCCTTCAATTTGTGCCCCTCCAAACAGTCGCAGCTCGGACATCTCATCTCATCTTCACACTCATTCTCAACTCTCATTAAGCCAGTTTGAGCCGGGAAAGCCAACCCCGGATCTCGGCCACTCATGAATCGCCAACAACGGCCGACCCTCAAAAACGGCGTCGACCTCCAGCTGCAGTCCGCCTTCAACGACGGGAACTGGGCGGTTGTCATACGCCTGGCTGAGAAGAGGGCTAGGACTTTTAATGATCAATACTATGAGGTACATGGCCACCAACTCGCCCTTCCCGTAACCCCCAAGGACCCTCCACTGACCAGCTTCATAGATAGTCAAGATCTGCGCAGAGAGCCAGCTCGATGACCCCAGTTCCAAGTTCGCCGCCGTAGCCGCCATCGACAAGTTCGTCAAAGAAGGCACAACCGTCAAGGACGTCGACGGCATCGATCTGCTCGAGTGGGCGACGCAGGGTCTCACCGAAGAAGATGACTTTCCGGAAACTCTAGGCCCCCTGAGGGCTCGCCTCGTCAAGGCCTCGCCCAAGGACAGGGTCGGCGCGAGCCGGTGTTTGGAGTCGTGTTTGCTGCATTGGGACTTGGTCAGCGCGCAACAGGTATGCGAGACGTGCCTGTTGCATGAGCCAGGTTGACTTTTGTCCTAGATTGCGGCGATTCTTGATAGATCGTTCCCCCAGGACCGGACATTTATGTTCTGGAACATTGTCATTACACACCTGCTGGCGGTAAAGCCCCCGTCCCCTTGACTCCTCGCTCAGGCTGACATCCCCTAGACAAGCCCTCAATCGCCCCCAGAGAAAAAGAAGCTGTACGGCATGCTCGCCTTGAAGCAGATCCAACGCGCCGCACAATTATCCGAACAGGTACCCGTCCCTGTTCAACCCGTGGCGGCCGCCAATTAACACGGTCAGGATGCCGCCGCAGACGGAGCTACCAAGCCCCAGCTTCGAAGCGTACAAACAGAAGAAGAGATCCTCCTCCTATACGATATCGTTGAGAAGCATGGTAGCGCGGACGACTTTGAGAAGCTCGTCTCCAGCCCCGTCTTTTGCCCCCTGGTACAGTTCAACAAGGGCCGAAAGGAGCTATTCCTGCGGGTCATCGCCAAGCACCAACGCGACGGGGACTCTGAAGCCATCTATCAATTATGCAAGGACTGCTTGTCGACAGATGATGAAGCTGGCCAACCTAACCTTCTGGCCGCGGATTGGAAGGTTTGGAGACACTTTATTGATGCCGCTGCCGAGGTGAAGTCGGTGAAGCCAGAGTATGTCAGCTCTTGACCAAGCGTACTCGGCGTCGCTAACTAGGCGCAGCATCGAGGAGACGGTCCAGCAACTACTCTTGAAGTTTATCAAATCACCAAACCTGCGACCCATCTACAAGCGAGTCATCCTCCTTGCCCGCCTCTCCGCAGCATTCAACCTCGCATCAAACGACGAAGACGACCTCGCCGACGACCAACCTGTATCGTTCCGTCTCAAAGAACTCATCAACTATATCAAAGCCCAAGGCACCAGCGCAGCCTGTTTCGACGACATCAAGACTTTTGTCGAGAAGCTCAGCCCATCCGCTCTGAAGCACCTCACCTACGATTTCGCTCCCAAGCTTGCAGAGGAGGCGGAAGACGAGCTCAACTCGGCCAGGGTACGGACGCTCTCCTTCAAGCTGCAGTACTTTGCCGCTACATGTCCTTCGATGTACACCACGGTCCCTGGTGAGAAGCCCCTGAGGAAGTGCGTCGTCACTGGCGAGGAAGTAGACTACAGTTCTCCCGGCCCTTGTTTCGCAACAGTCACCCAAGCAGTGCTGGAGTTCTACCAGTCCCTGACCGACCTTGCATCAACCAACCCACCCATCGAAGGCGAAATCAAGCCCGAACTCGCCATCATCATCGCCCTCTGCCAAACCCAGCTTGCATTCCCCCCTTCAACCGACCTCTCCAACACCCCCATCTCCCGCGCCCCTCTCCTCCGCGCCCCTCTCCTCCGCGCCCTCCTCCTCCTAGAGCACCAGCTCTCCCTAACCCCCAAGCACGGCATCATCTCCCTCCTCCTCGCCCAGCTGCACCTCCTCTTCGGCTCGGCCCCCCGCGCCCGTGAGATCTGGGACACGCTCGGCGTCAAGCGCACAATCATGGACTCCCTCGCACCCATCTTCTACGACCGCATCTCGACCGTGGCGCCGGCCATGGTCTCCCCGGCTGATGACTCAGGGTGGGAGCTCATGGAGCTGCTGCACTCGCATTACAGCGTGTCGCTTAAGCTGCGCATGCCGAGGCGGCTGATTGATGCGTTTGAGGCGGGTAGTTATAGCAGTGTTATTGATATCCCTGAGTACATGGAGAATCTGCGGTGGAGCTGTACCCGGGCGATGAGTTTGGTCGAGGAGGCCAGGACGGAGAGGCTCCTGGGGCATAATTTCGCCGAGGTTCTGACTGACCCGCGATTCAGTGAGTATTGTTCTTTGACAGTGTAGTTCTGTGCTAACTTGTTCCAGCCGAGGTGACGGATGAGACGCAACTCATTGAGACGATCGACTACGGGTCCTTCCCCTCATGGGACTGCAGCTCCCGCCCTCCAATCTACGCCCGCCTCCGAATCGGTCCTCCCTCAACAGTAAATCTCTCTCCTAATCATCCTCAACTTGATACTAACAATCCCAGAACCGCCGCTCCCACCTCTCCCTCCTCGCTGAAGCCTTCCACGAAGTACTAAGCTACAAGCCTCCGCCAATCTACAAGGCCTCCGCCGCAGCTGCAGGCCCCGAACAGATCTTTGTTCTCGAGACGCTAAGCCAGCTCAGCAACTCGTTCACCAAGTTCCTCCACGGGCCTAGGGAGGACCTCACCTCCCAAGAGGCAACCTACTTCGAGGTCGTCAGTCTTCTGACCACCCTCATCCCCTTCACCACCGGCATAAGCAGATCGGCTCCCGTTCCCGAGGAATTGGCCCAGATTGTCGACACGCTCAGAATCGCCCTCGACACTCTCAAACTCGACATATCGCCTTCGGCCGATATCGCGGGCCAGATCACTTCCCTCGGCACTCTCCACTCCCTCGCCATCCTCCGAGACACTGCTTCGGCAATCAAGAACGCCGCTCAATGGATCATCTCCTTCAACGACCGCGAAAAAGAGCGCGACCGGTCCGGCAAGAGCAATCTCCCAAAGGAGGTCGTCACCCAGATCAAGGAACTTGTCGGTTCATCTGAGGCTGCCCTGAAGGATGGCAAGGAGTGTGTGAACAAGCTGAAGGGGCATGTCATCGGGAGGGACTTTGAACCAGCGGCTAGGAAGTGGATCTTTGAGGATGGCGAGGGTATCTTGGGGGTTGTTGGGGAGGGGGCTACGGGAAGGCTTGTCAAGAGTTGGGAGGTGAATGTCAAGGGCTGGACGGAGGTGAAGTGGAGTTAAGGGTGTTGTGCTGCCACAAGATAAAAGCCGACTACATAGATACATATTTTACGATTACTCTGCCAAGTTTGTATCCATGAACAGACAACCGAGATTGTGAGGCAGTTGATCGTTGTCGAGGACGTCAAAGGGCGGGTGGAATGAACACCAGAATTACGACAAGGCACTCTCTGTCATCTCTTCAAAAATGACTAAATGTTTTGGAGGCTAAGAGCGAAGTATTTATCATCCCTTGTCTTATTATTCTCCACCAGATCAGCCAAGACGTATGTCACCCGAATCAACTCCAACACTATAGCCGCCACGCATCAAAGAAATACCCATGATCAAACAGCTCAAACGTACGACTTCACTTGCTCTTCCGACCAAGCCCAAAACTTCTCCGCCATTCCCGTCCCGTCCTCAGACTCTGACAGCGCACCCTTCTGAAGGTCAGGGCGGATTGGCAGGAATCGACCCCAGGGGACAACTGACGCTGTTAGTAACGCTCAACTCGTCCCGCAGAACGACTTACCCCAGATGCCCGTCTTCTCGATGGTAATCTCCGGGGTGAAAGCAGCAAAGAGCTCCGTGTAAGCGCCATGGATGGGGGTATAGCAGGTAAACACCCTGGCATAGTAAAGCCACCACGATGATGTGCGATCAAGCTCAGAATGCAGATTCCCAGGGTTAAGAGCCTGGCAGATTAGCATCCAGTCAACTCCTTGACGAATTCAGAACATACCACGCTGACAATGCCGTCCTCCTTGTGCTTCTTTGCAAACTCCACATTGTGATAGAAGTTCCCAGCTTTGCTGACGCCGTACTTGTGGTAGACGTTCCGCGGCTGCTTATAGTCAAGGTTATCAGGCTCAAACCCACCCTTTGGCGAGAACGCATCCGCCGCTGAGCTCGCAACCCAGACCACCCTCACCGAGTCCTTGGGCGCCGTCTTAGCCGTCTCCTTGAGGATGGGCGTGAGGCGCTTCGTGAACAGGAAATGCCCCAGGCAGTTCGTGCCCAGCTGCAACTCGTACCCCTGCTTCGTCTTTGACCCCTCGGGAGGCGTCATCACGCCCGCGTTGTTGAACAGCACATCCAGCCTGCTTTCCGCGGCGAGGAACTCGTCCGCAGAGGCGCCGATGGTGGTCAAGTCTGCGAGGTCGAGCTCGAGGAACTTAAGAGAGCCCTTGGAGGCCGGGTGCTGCTGCTTGATCGCCTCGATGGCGGCGAGGCCCTTTTCTGAGCTCCGGCTGGCGACCCAGACGGTTGCGTTCTTGCTGTAGAGCACTTGGGCGACTTGGCGGCCGACGCCCGTGTTGGCGCCTGTGACGAGTGTGACGCGGCCGGTTAGGTCTGGGACTGAGGATTCGGTGAATTGGGGCTTTGGCGGGAAGGCCTGGCTGAGGGCGTTTCTGGGATCCATTTTGGAGGTGATTGAGCGAAATACAATGGGTATCAGGGGGGTTTCTTCAAGTTCGGCGGCATCACATGGTTGAAGCTATCAACGACAGATCTCAAGTGGGTTTTATTAATCATGCCGCGGGGAAGACGGAGCGTCGGAGCCGCTCAAGACTCCGTGTCCTGATGCGACGGACATGGGCATTTGACGTGCACGTTGGCGTGCTGTTTCGGGGGTAAGGTGTAGGATGGCGCCGTTATCTCCAAGTTTGAAGCTGGTGTTTCTTTTCACATATAAGCAGGCTGTCTCACAGTACAGTATGAAATGGTAAGCCGACAGCTTCGAGTTTTCTTTTTTTTTTTTTTTTTTTTAAGTGCTGACGGCACTGGCTGTTGTCAGGCCTCGGGGAGTACGTTCCGATGTACTTTGTACTGACGAATAAATTACCTGCCTACGTAAGTACCCAAGTAAACCTTGATCCGTATGCCCGTTTTGTCCAGTATAAATATAGTGGTTAAAATCATTGAAATCTCGCTATAGTATCCGTACCACATTGGAAGTATCCTGACTATGCCCTTTGGATCTCTTAGTTCTTGAGTTTCGTGATGCGCCCGCGGTGCATTCTAGGTACCGAGGCGCCTGGATCTTTTGAGGCTTTTGTATTGGCTATGATGACTCCTAAGGCGATCAGAGGCATGGACCCAAGCGGCAACTGGAGCGGTGGGGTTTGAGAATTTAGCGGCAAACAAGGCCTCTATCTGAAGAGTAGGTTAGGATCTTTTAACTTGGCAACCTCATATTATAGTAGAAGATGATGCTGTAAGAGATGTTAAGCATTTGGTCCTTCTCTTCTGAAAGGTTTAAGTCATATAGAATATATAATAAGAAGCGCTTTATCTCACTCGTAGTGGTTTCTTTCCATCACAAGCCGCCTACTAGCCTCAAGTGCCACTATTTTATAGTGGACTGTACGGCCTGATTCATCATCGACGAGGAAACCTTATAATAGTTAAGGCGTCAACAACGAAACCGAGGCCACAAAGCTCAGCATCGTCTTGGTCAACCCCAACAAGTCGCATGGTGACCTACTATGTAGCTGCTAATGTAGGACATGAAAAACTGCACGACGGGTTGGCAAGGGAGTACGAATTACTGATCAGGGCACAGCCTCTCCTGGAACGCGCGGGGAAGATACATGGGAATAACATCCTTGACCCTCAGTGCTGTCCTGGGTATCTCAACCTACCTATATAAATATTATGCTAATAAGCTAGAAGATAATCATATAAGATGCATATGATGAATACATCTAAGAATTTCTCCTTTTACCGCCACAGTTTTAGGGGATCTTCTGGAAGTATCCTCTCATACCTACGGTGTGTTACCATTTATACGAGCCTGTCCCCCGGTCAAGTTGTGGGGAGTGGTACCTAAAGGCCACAGCTGCGGCCGGGTTTCATCTGAGGCATAATTGGCTCTCTTGAGCCTCTCTCATTCGCCGATTAAGACATCAGATATCCGTACCGACGCAGGCATGGACTTGGGGGGCCGTGGGCCAAGTCTCTCCGCCCAGTCTGCCTCGGGCATCAGAGTCCAAGATGAAGCATCCTCGACAGCAGCTACACGACATGCAAAACCGCGACCGCTCAGCACCAGGCTGGGAGGCCTGATGACGATTCCCTCGGTTCAACCCCCCGCAAACTCCTCTCTCCAGGTTAGCGGAGGGGGAACGAGCGCAGAATGGACGGTCTTTCCGCGGCGGCCAGTATCATTGCTGTGATACAGATCACCAAGGAAGTGACCAGTTACATCGTCGGTGCAGCTGGGGCGCCGAAGGACCGGCGCAGGTTACGCCAGGAAATCCAAGCGTGCGAGTCCGTCCTCTTGCAACTATACGACTGTGCCGACGCCGACGACGCGGACGAAAGCGAGGATGCTGATGGAAACGGCGATACCAACGAACATGACGGGACGGGAGGAGGAAGAGACGGGACGGAAGGAAGAACGAACGAGACGAATGGAGGAACCGATCGATGGGAGAAAATAAAAATGCTCGAGGGCCCCAATTCTCCCCTCTCCCGTCTAAGCAGGACGCTGGGCATCGTCAAGACGAAGCTGGAGCCCAAGCATGGCCTAAGCAAGGCCAGGGCGATCTTGGCATGGCCCTTTGACGGAAAAGAGGTTGAAAGCCTCATTGCATCGATCCAACGGGAAAAGTCGCTGTTGCATTTTGCATTATCACACGAAAGCAGGTTCGTTGGTGGTTCACTCATTCATCCATCCATCCATCCATTCATTCATTCGTCTGGTCGTTTGTTCGCCCGCACTTTGCACCATGGCTGACGAGACGCAGACAGCTGATCAGCGCGACCAAGCAGACGGCAACCGAGAATAACAAGCTACTGAGCGACCTCATCAAGTCGCATCGTGACCTAGCTGCCGACGTCGGGCATCTGCGAACCCGCCAAGAGAACTCCGAGTTCCAGGCGGTGCTGAGCTGGATCACCCCGATAGATTACGCGCCCCAGCAGAGCGACATGCTCAGCCGCCGACAACCAGGAACCGGAGAATGGCTGCTGGAATCAAACGAGTTCAAGGACTGGCTGGCGACTCCCCGGGGGACCTTGTTCTGCCCCGGCATCCCCGGCGCCGGCAAGACAATCCTCGCTTCACTCGTGATAGACCGTCTGCTGGGGCTGGCTCTCCAGGACCCTCATGTTGGCGTTGCGTATGTCTATTGCAACTTTCGCCGACGCAACGAGCAGAGAACCGTCGATGTGCTGGCAAGCATTCTGAAGCAACTTTGCCAGGGCAGAGCCTCCATGCCCGAGGAGTTGGGAACGCTCTATTCCCAACACAACCCATCTGGCACCCGTCCGTCGCTTGAGGGCCTTGCAGAAACCCTGAAATCTGTAGCGGCCGAGTACGGCCAGGTTTTCATTGTCCTCGACGCTCTTGATGAGTGCGAAGCCGTCGATGGATCCCTGACTTGTTTACTTGAGCGTGTGTTTAATCTCCAGAACGCGACAAACACAAATGTGTTTGCGACTTCGAGATTCATTCCAGACATCATGGAGTCTTTCAAGGAATGCAAGTCTTTGGAAATTCGCGGCAGCGATCATGATGTACGGGAATATCTCGACGGCCAGATGACGAGGCTGCCCTCGTTTGTGCAAAAGAGACCAGAGCTACAAGATGAGGTCAAGTCTAGTATCCTGGAATCTGTGCAGGGCATGTAAGTGATTTAGTGCCTTGAGACAGGACATTGCTCACATTGGAGCTAGGTTCCTCCTTGCCAAGCTGCATCTCGATTCCTTGGTCGGGAAGCGGTCGCCAAAGGTTCTGCGAACTGCTCTTCAGAATCTCCCAAACGGCTCCAACGGATCCACGGCATACGACGGTGCATACGATGACGCGATGCGGCGGATCGAAGAGCAGATGCCAGACCGTGCAGGCCTTGGCAAGGAAGCCCTCGCATGGATCTCCTGCGCAAAGAGGCAGCTCACCCCTCTACAGCTTCAGCACGCACTCGCCATCGAGGTTGGAGAACCAGAGCTGGACGACGAGAACATCAGCCTCCTCAATGATGTCATTTCTTCTTGCGCTGGTTTAATCACACTCGATGAGCAGAGCGATACCATTCGGCTGGTCCACTTCACCACCCAGGAATATCTTGAGCGGACACAGAGCCGGTGGTTCCCGGATGCCGCACTCTACATGACAGTCGGGTCGGTCACATACTTGTCGTTCGAAGAGTTCTTGTCCGTTTCCGAAGAGGACATCGAGGCGATGAGAAGAATGGACCGACACCCGTTCTACACATACGCGGCATCTCATTGGGGAGACCATGCCCGCGACACACCAAGCCTTTGCCAGGAAGTGGAAGATTTCCTATGGTCTGAGGAACTGGTCACGACTACAAAACGGGTCAGCCACCCTTGGACGCTCCGGCCTACAACAACCGGGCTGCACGAAGCGTCGCGGTTCGGGCTCAAAGAGGCTGTCGAGCTGATGCTGGAAGAGTACTATGTTGATGAACTGGACTCGGAAGATCAGACGCCTCTAACGCTTGCAAGTGGACAAGGCCACATGGCTGTTGTCGAGTTCCTGCTCGGTCAAGGCGCGTACCCTAGCGGGAAAGCCGTCATGAAAGCGGCCAACGAGGGACAATATGCCATTGCATCACTCCTCCTCGACAAGGGGGCTGATGTCGATTCCCGATACAATTCCCCTCCACTACATGCGGCAGTGCTTGGAGGGCATGAGTCTCTGGTTCGGCTACTCCTCCACCGCGGAGCTGATGTCAACCTGCAAGATGACGACGGCGAAGGAGCGTTGCACGTCGCCGTACGTCTCGGCCGCGAGTCTCTAGCACGGCTGCTACTTGATCACGGCGCTATCGTTGACTTGCGATCTAATCGCGGCGTCCAACCGTTGCACTTTTCAGCGCGTTCTGGCACAGTCCATGTGGCCCGGTTACTACTTGATCGCGGGGCCGATGTCAACTCGATAAACGACAAGGGCGAATCAGCGTTGAATTTCGCCGTATTTGGAGGCCAGGAACCCATGGCCCATCTGCTGCTCGACAATGGGGCTGATATCAACCTGCAAGACGAGGTCGGGCAATCGCCTTTGCACGTAGCAGCATTCGATGGTCAGACCTCTCTGGCTCGACTACTCCTCGACCGCGGGGCCGATATCAACTTGGAGGACGACGGCGGGAAGGTGGCGTTGCACTACGCGGTATTTAGATGTCAAGAGCCTGTAGCCAAACTGCTGCTCGATCACGGGGCCGACGTCAACCGACAAGACGGCAGCGGCGAAGCAGCGCTGCATTGTGCAGCATTTGGGCTTTTGCGCCGGCTACTCCCTCCCAGCGAGAAGGATTATGCAACGCCGATCAGGATCCTGCTCGACCTTGGCGCCGATGCCAACCTGCGGAATCACGGAGGCGAAGGGCCGTTGCATCTGGCAGCATCCTCGGGGAGCGAGACTGCAGCCCGCCTGCTCCTCGAGAGCGGAGCTGACGTCAATCTGCAAGACGACCAGGGGCAGACGCCGATAATCCACGCGCTGGGGCGGGATGTAGACTATAACCTGCCGAGTCACGGTGCTGTGCGGGCACTACTTGAACATGGCGCCGATGTCAACTCGAGAAACTGGTCAGGATGGTCACTGTTGGAACGAGCGATATACAAGAGCGATGTGGCTTTTGCGGCACTGCTGCTGGAACACGGAGCGGACGTCAGCTCGATAGACCCGTCGGGGTGGTCACTCTTGGAGCGAGCGACAAGCAGCAAGGACGCAGACCTCGTAGGACTGCTGCTGGAACACGGGGCGGATGTCCACGAAAGGGACCCTTCAGGATGGTCACTATTGGAACGGGCCATGTACTACACCGACGAAGCTCTTGTACGATTGCTCCTGGATCGTGGAGCAGACGTGAAGGGGGAAAACGGGGAGGGCCCGCCACCTCTCTTCCGCTCGATTCGCTGGAACAAGTGGGATATCGTGCCTCTATTGATTCAAGCAGGGGCGGATGTGACAGCGCAGGATCCAGCCGGCAGGTCGCCGCTCTTCTACGCAGTTGGTTGGGGTGCCGAGGATGCTGTTCGGGTGATGCTGGATGCGGGAGCGGACCCTAACTGTTGTGATGGACAGGGCAGAACGCCCTTGAGATCTGCGCTACACCATGGCCACGGAGCCATTGTGCAGATGCTGAGAGATTATGGGGCTACAGAGAGAGCGGTGTTGGATGTCTTTGACGATGAAGTGCCTGTCCATCTTGGGCGCCTATTTATGGATCTAGAGTTGTAGTCGGCCTTGATAATATCCTCACCATCTAAACATCAATATTATCAAAGGTTGACTTATTGGTTGAATACGAATTTAATTTAATTCAATCCTCGTTTCAAGGTTCACCGACGCCTACATGACCTAGGGAACTCGCCAACCCCGTATCCAAATCCCTCATCAGGTCCCCCCACAGCAACGTCGAAGGTGTCTCGCCCGCCCAGGCACTATCAGACAGCAGGCTGTCCAGCCCAAAATTAGCCAGCCCTTCCTCTCCTATGCTCATAACCTCGTAGCTCCCCGGCACTGAAGATTCATCTGGCATCTCATCACTGCTCTGCCCCTCTTTCGAGTCAGCCGGCGTCGTCACCGGCGTGACGATGCCCAGCCTCGCGCAAAACGCCTGAACGCGCTCCAGGCACTTTTCTCTGAGATTGGATGCCAACTTCATCATGTCCTGCGAGCCGATCTTCTCAAACACGGATGCTGCGCGTGTGAGGGCCTTTCGAGCCGCGGGCGACAACGAGCAGATGGGGTACCCGCAGGCGAAGCCAGCGAGGGCGAAAGATGCAGTGCGTTGCCAGTCGATGAGCTGGTACCACCCCGTGAGGATGCCCGTGTCGCTGACGACCTGATTAAGCATGTTGGTGATCATGACGGCCGAGTTGACGGATAGGATGCAGTGGTTGTCGCTGGAGAATGTGCCCAGGGCGGGGGTAGGGAGGAACGAGTTGAAGCTTCTGGCGAGCATGATGGTCAAGCTGTGGTATTCCAGTTCCAGGATGAGACGCTGCCTCTGGAGCCAGACGGGGTCTATCTCGCTGATGTTGAGGGGGGAGCGATCGACGGAAAAGGGGACTCCTTGTTGGCGCCGCGTCTTGAGGTCCTCGGGTAGTTGGTCGACCCAGTCCTTGAGCCGTTTCAGCTGCTGCGATAGATACTGCGCGCACTTTTCCCGCGAGGCGGGATGCTGGTAGAAATCGGGGGCGTCGATCTCCCCGAGGACGTCTTCGCATACGGTCATCAGCTCGGTGTGGATCTCGCGGACTGTCTGGAAGAGGCGGCGGCGCTCGTGCTGGAAATGGAGCCAGTTGATGGATGATGGGGAGGCGAGGGAAAAGGTTGGACCGACGAGGTGGGCGATGTGGTCTGGTTCTGCGCCTAGGTGGCTGTGTAGCTGGGGTTCTTGGATGGCGAAAGGCCGGCCTAGATACAAGGCAAGTTGGGTGTCCAAGATGGTCAGACATGTCCGTAATCGTCGGCCTGGGTTCGTTAGACTTGACTCTTCGCTGCAGTCGTCGTCGTATGGGAGGCCCAGAGATTCGGCAGTCCTGACGGCTGTTCCAACCACCATGTACGCTGAATTGACCTGATCAAAGGCGAGGAGGTAGATGGCACTGAGGAAGTGGCATTGTACTGTCCTCAACGAAGGCTCTTCCAAGTCTTGGTTTAGCCACTGTTGTGCTTGGAGGTAGAACCCGTATCCCGGCTTGTCGGCGATGGCCGTCATATCAGATGCCATGTACGAGGATCCAAACTGGATACACAGCGCAATCACAATATCAACTAGCGGGCAAGCCCTTCTCGTCTCAGGGCCATCCCACAGCGAGTCGTAATGTCGTCGGAAGTCAGCTTCGTCAAACACAGGGTAGATGGCGTGGTACCCCTGCCAATAGAGGTCGAGCAACGCATCCTGCTGCTCACGTTGTAGCCGGTCGCATCTTAGCGCCCCCCGGTCTGAAGGAGTTGAAAATGCCGGTGTTGACGGAAACTGAGGCTCAAAGTGTGTCTTCATAAAGGTCGAGAGTCGGTGGATAAAGTAGGTGAGTGATGAAGGGCCGTACTGAAGCCCATTCACCCGAGTTCCCTTCCATCTCGGAGTCCGTGTCCGCCTTGCGATGCTCTTTTCGTTTGAAGGAGTTGGTGTCATCAACTTGGCCTCTAGTTCATGAACCTGCGCCCTCAACCTCTGGACTTCTCTGTACCATCATCAGCTTCGGGTTCAAGGTCACAGACTCGAGGACTCACTTCGTCGCGGCTGCGACGCTCTTAAAGTCATCGCGACCGGAATTGACGCATTCTCTCTTGGCCTGCTTGCAATTTCGACAGGGCCGAACGGAATCGCATTTCACCCTCGTGAGTCGGCACCAGTCACATGCGCGTGAGACCTGGGCTCGCTTTGGGCGGGGTTGAGAGGGTGGCGATGGCTGCTTGTCGCTTGAGAGCGAGCCGGGGGTTGTGATGTCGAAGGTTGTGAACATTGAGGCACTGGAAGAAGATTCACAGAGAAGAAGGAGTCGAGGGATTGGGTATGTGTTTGGTTGCTTGACTTGAGCTGGATCTTGGAGATGGGGACGAGTGGCGATGAGCCGGCTGATTAGCGTGGGCCACACCCATCATCATTTGTCAGCCATCATCGACGCACGCCAGCAATATCTCGCGAGGAGTGAATGACCAAAGGAATGGTTATTATACTAGATATCATTAGACAAAATATATTAAATGCTATATTAGGTGCAGTGATGACTCTGTCTGTGTCTGTGGATAAATGCTCTTTGAAGGTGCACCTCTGCCGAAATCTACTTGAACAGGGGTCTGAGTGCATTGCGAAAACTACATTGATGAATACGAAAACCACTCTTTTAAAACCTTGTCGTCATAATGTTGCAGCAGATTTCTTCCAGAAACATTGTATTCAACACCATCTTGTGCTCGGGAACGGGCCAAGGTTGAGATATTTCTCAACATCTCGCATGGCCAATCAGGCGGTTTTTCCCGTCTGTATTGGGAAGTCGGAGATGCTCCGAAAACTCCTTCTGGAAGGTGTCCACTTGAGTCAGGCTACGAGGAGATGCTTAGAACCGCTGGAGGGCGATGCTGGATAGAGGTGCTGGCTTGAGTGTTGAAGCTTTAGTATTAGCCGTGAAACTTGGTGCTCTCCAATTCCCGGAAGAAGACCCAACTACGTATCGAAGGTGAAACAATAGGGAGGTGTTGTACAGTTGACTCCGGCCGCTTGCTGCTCGGCACATTGAACAATCAACAATGGTTTCTTTGATGCCCGAGACATTGCAAAGAACCGGAGGTAGGAGGCAGAAAGAGGCGAGTGTGTAACCGGATTGAAGGCATAAAACGGGTAGCCGCAACTTGCTTGCCTCACACCAGGCGAGTTAACCAGGAAGGAGCGTCTACCCCAGCCACAAACCAACAAGTAGAAAATTCGGGGGAAGTGCTAAGCGGTCTTCCCTTGAAGATGGAGAAGATTTCCATGTGGCAGTATCTACACCGCCAGCTTCGTCGTCCGACTGATCAAGGCTCGATCTAGAAGCCCTTGGTCTGGTCAATGCAACACCTAGCAAGGAGAGTCTTGCTCTCAAGCCCACTACAGAATGATCACCTTCTGGTCTCTTGTGCTGCTCGCTGCAGCTGCGGTGTATGCCTCGGACGACGGCCCTCTAGAGTTCTGCGGAAACCCTGATGACAGCGACTACACCCTCATTCAAGGTGGACGCCCATGGCCCAGGCCTTCCCTTGTCCAGACTGATTCACGATCTCTAGATCCCTTCTTTGGCGACAACGATGTCGGCCAACCTGGCATCACCCTACAAACCATGTACGGCGACAGCACATCCCGCTGGTTCATGGTCTACCAGAACGGCATCGACTTTAAGCCATACCGAGCGATGAGGGCAAGCACCATCTCTCCTGATGGACTAAACAAGTTACTGACTACTGGAAGATCTCATCCAACACCACCGTGTTCATCGACCTCACCTCTACCTGTCACACCTTTGCCGGAAGACTCGTCCGTGGCGCCGACATCAATTTTGACGGCCGAGCTCATAACCTGGGCACGTGGGCGCAGTTCAACTGGGAGGACTACCCACGCACGTACGGAGGTGTATCCGTCATTGAGGGTGAACTGAAACCGTGTACCTGGTACTAGAAAAGACGATCTGACATGATTCTAGGCAATGACGGCCCCGTTTTGTTGCAGTCTGAGGACGAGGGGACGCCTCTGATGGGCTTTGCAGAAGACATCATCCCCAGTGCTCCCCAGCCGTGCAAGATCTTGAAGGACAGTAGCGGGATTGCGCTGAAGCCTACGGACAAAAACGGGTACGATGCGGCGACGAGGGCGTACACGATGAGAGTGCTTGACTTTCAGAGGGTGTCGATCCACCAGGGCTATTCTGCGACGGTCATGTCCCACGGCGGGCGGTTCAAGGTGTTTTTCCTTCGAGGGTATCATTGAAGACTGGTCTGCTGGGTGATGTACTAGAGGTGCTCTCAATCCACTTCCTGTTTTGGCCGATGGATTCCCCAGGTCATGCACGTCTATCTTGATTGCCGACGTGTCGATCCCCACGCGTGTCAAGATGATAGACTCGCCTAATCGGGTAGCTTAAAAGAGAACACAGATATGCCCGCGTCCACATCCCAAGAACCGAACGTCGGAGGTCGTCATTCACGCGGGGTAGTTCTCACTGACGAACCGGATATTGGGGATTATGGTCTCATCTTGCCTTCCGAGTGTGGATTCTTTATCTGGGGTATCATGCCTGTTTCTGGTCTTGAGATCGCTCATCCACCGGGCCGGTGTACCGGCACGTGTACACCGGCACATCTCACCGGAAGGTCTGGCGATAGATAGTGATCATGCGGGTGGAGGTAGGGCGTGGGGGTTGAGGTGTTGGATCTTGGCTTGCAGGTGATGCTCTCAGACTCTCGTAATTTGGATGCTCCATGACTGGACAGCCAAGCAAGGCACGCAGCAAGAAGTCCATTAACGCAAGAGCGCAAAGTGACAGCGCAACATGTATCACTCCCGTAGATACTCCATCACGCTCTTCCCCCATCTTACTGCACTCTTGTACGTCCACATCCCCGGCGCATTCCCCTTCGCCAAACCCTCAATCGCATCCGCAAACGCCGGCCCTAGACCCTCATCCTTGATCTGACTAACGGGATACAGGTACGTCTTGAACGAGAAGAGGACGGCGCGCGTCTCGGGCAGGCGTGTTAGAGTCTGGAGTTCGATGCGCAGGAAGGTCTAGAGACGTTAGCTTTACAACAGATGATGAAGTGACAGTGAACTGACCTTTTGGATATCGACTTGTTCGTCGTCTTGATATGTGTCGTCGCCTGTTATGTGGTTGCCCTTTGAGTTGAACAGCTCAGTGTGAGTCTGCACCGACCACTAGACAGGATCAGCACCATATCCAACCTGCGAGTTAAGTGACTCACATTCGTCCTCTTGACGCTCTTTCCTACCTCCAACTTGCCAAAGAACCTCTCCATGCTCGCCCCAATCTTGTCATACGACGGCACCGGTGCGTGAATCTCGTCAAGCGTCCTCCCCAGCTTTGCAGAGGGATCAAAGCCAGAGGGGAAACAGCACATGAACGCTATAGAACGGTGGCCCTTAGGCGTCTGCTGCAAGAGGAAAATATCCTCTTCTACCGTCTCGCCGAGGATGCGCAGAGCAGCGTCCGTGGAGCCGGGGGGTGTCGTTGGGAAGGATTTACCCGTAGCGAAGTTGAGACACGAAGATCTATCGGCGGAGAGGTGGAACACTGTAGGGAAACGAGTGGGTAGATGCGAGGATAGGAGATAATTGTAGAGCTCCTGCACGGCTGGGCGACCTTCAGGGATGGACCCGTGGACGGTGTTGGAGTGCTGAGCTATGAGGCTGCGGCGGAGAGTGATGCGGGAGAGGTAGTCCTCGTCGATGGTGATGAGTTCAGAGGGAGTGTCGGCACGGATAGCTGGGGGGGGGGATCAGATGGTGCTGTTCATTTGGTGAGTTGACGTACCCATTGTGATGTGATATGTTGGCTTGAATGGGCGGAGCTGCCGCCGCGGGGAGGTCTCCCAGTCAAAGTCTTGGAGAGGCTCTATGGGTAAGGTCTTTTCATCCGACACCTTGGAGAGNGTACCCATTGTGATGTGATATGTTGGCTTGAATGGGCGGAGCTGCCGCCGCGGGGAGGTCTCCCAGTCAAAGTCTTGGAGAGGCTCTATGGGTAAGGTCTTTTCATCCGACACCTTGGAGAGAATGGGTGGTTGAGAGTGTTGCTTGCGGGTTTGCATCCATCGCTTGGCCTGGGATGGTTAGACATCTTCATCTTGATAGTCGGATAAACACTTACAAGACTTCTGATGAACCAGACTGATAGGAGGATGGCAGCTGAGAGGGCAGTCAGCTTTAGAAGAGGATGCAATGCAAAGTCGACTTGAGTGAGAAACATCTTGAAAGAGCGATAGCGTCAACTCAGCAATATCAAGATGGGGGAAAGTCATCTGAGTGCCTCTGGTAGGTACGCCCATATATACATGTTCTTGGTGTGATCAATAGCCTGGGCTACTCCGCACTCCGATATCGCGGGCGCCAATGACGATAAGCTCTGGGTTGTCCGGGAGGGACCGAGCCTGGCACCGGCATGCTAGATAGGCAAAATTGTTCGTTAACATTATCAGGCCGTTGCAGGTATCCATCTAGGCCGTCCCACATGGCTGGTATCATGCGTCGTATGTACAGTCCCCTCTCAAGGACGGGATATCATCAAACCCTCACAGTTCCCACCACAGCTCCACCACCTCGTCTTTCATCTCGTCAATCTTGAGCGGCGGGTTCCCAGCATCCGCAAGCTTCTCCTTCTCCTCCGGGCCGGGGATGTCATCCTCCACGCGGTGGACGAAGATCTGCCGGAGATTCTTGCCCACCATTTCCGAGTCGATCAGCCGGTAGCTCTTCTTGAGACGGCGGTCCATCTTTGACCGCATCGGCCCCAGGCTCCAGTCGAATCCCCCGGCGCCCTCCCAGCTGCCCTCCATCTTGTTCATGTCGATGCTCTCCAGCCCAGCAGAGTACTCGACGATGCTGTAGCCGTTGGTGAAGACAGTGTTGGACCCGAACGTGAAGCGCTGCAGGAAGCAGCTGCCGCAGAGCTCGGAGACCTTGACCATCTTGTCGACTGGCGCCTGGTGCCACGACTTCCAGTGGTGCAGGCTGAGCGGGAGGCGGCCGGACTCATAGAAGCCGCTCATGTCTCCACCCATGTCCAGCTGGTGGAGGCCTTTGACGATGGTGAGCTTTGTCTTGGTCTCGCTGTAGATGCACTGTTTTAGCAGGCCATCGCCCTGGGGCACGTGCTCCACCTTCAGACAGGCCTCGAGGGCCGGATCCAGCTGGCGAAGAAGGGCTGGCGATAAGAATATTCCTGCGCCGCCAAAGCCCATGTATCCGTGGTGCTTGACAGCGTCAAAGTTCTCTGACAGTCCACCGACGTAATGGGGCAGCTTGTGGTCATATTTGGACAGGAATTTGTGGATCGGGTAGAGCGACGGGAAGAAGGTGTCGTCGTCAATGATTGCCGTCCACTTCGTCTCCGGGGTCGAAAAGCCAAGAAGGTCGCGCACGATAGCGAAATGCTGCTCGTTTGTGGTGATTGCATCGTTCCACGGCTTCTTGATAATGACCTCGACTCCGCGGGCGTGAAAGTCCTGCGTCACGCCCGCGTACTTGGACTCGTCTCCAGGCTCCGTCATGACCGCCAGCAGCCGCGCGCCCGTATTCCCCATCCAGCTCTCAAACTGCGGCAGCGAGTCGTTTAATCGATCGAGGCTCGTGGCGACGCCGAACAGGTAGCCCGAGTAGTCCTGTACGGGGTACGCCTGCGGCACCTTGAGTGTAACGGGCTCGCAGCTCGATTCGGCCCACCCTTGGCAACCGTTATCGAGCTGGAGGAGCTGACCTTGCTTCAGCAGAGGGTCTGGGTTCTGCGACACGACCGTTCTGTCGAGCTTCTTCTGGACGGCCGGCTTGATGCATCGCTTCTGGTAGACGACGTTCCTCGTGAGGCCGTATGCGGGACGACGTAGGTGGTCGAGTTCGGTCGCACATGTCGGCGCGTCGTGGAGGTTTGGGCGGTCGGGCTTTACTTGCCCGAAGCCAAAGGAGAGGGAGTCAAGCCCCCCGAAGTTGAGGAGGAAGACGGTGACGAGAGCGACGGCCAAGACGGCACCTCTTCGCCTACCGGGCCGGAAGCAGAATGGCATCGCCAACGCTAACCTAACAGCGAGTTGCCGTCAAAAAGAGCTCCTGATCCAAAAGTTGACAGCACTCGCTAGAGGTCATGCAGTCGTCTCGCAACAACTCTGGGGTTCGACCGAGCCAAAAACAAGGCGCTTGGTTCGAATACTCGTGGTAGCGCGGCTAGGTCGTCGCAATGCGTGTCGATTAGATAGATGTAGAGGAACTTCGACAAGACGTTATCGTCGCACTTTTGGTCAAGAAAACTCAGGAGGTTGGGCGGTCGGCGAGCACAATGCAAATTTAGGGGGAGGCGTAGGTTTAGCGTAGAAGAGTATGGCGACAAAATGGATCAAAGGATATATGTCCAAAAGGCTGAAAACGAGGATGTGCAATAGGCGAACAACGGAATGCTATTGAGGAATGTGAAATCATCTGGATGGACGGTGTTGAGCTTCGAAGGGTGTTTGAGCCACTAATTAGTCGGTACCTTCCAGGTTACCAAGCCCACAAGGCAGGTACTGATAAGGCCGCCCGTGCTGGCAGGCAGGGTACCAAGGGTGCGATCTACCAAACACCTATTGGATCGTAACTACCGGGCACTTGGCGCCCTAAATCGCATAGTTCGCCGCTGGAGGCAGACGCAAACAAGCCCGGCTTAGGTGCATTCTCAGCGAGAACAGGACAGACACTTTCTCGTATCCAACAGAACCAGTCGAGTATCTGCAGACAAACAAACAACACTCCAACAAAGGGAACTGAGACTCAGGTGATCGCGCGGTGAAGAATATCCAGCACCCGTGACTGGATGAAGCATTATTCATCCCTCCCCCTCCAACGCACGCCTTTCCTCTTTAGGCCATCAACCCCCCATCTCTGCCAACGTCACTGGCCCATCTCAACCCTGTCTCTCCCCAGCCATCAGCCACACCTTGAGTGAGCCGCATCAGCCTCATCAGCCGGGGATCGGTGGCTTGATCTCTCTACCTCCCACCATTGTTGGAGAGCTGCGTGAACGTCAACTTAACCCAAGCATAACAACTAACTACCCCGACAACCCCCTTCCACGTCCACGAGATCAACGACTCTCTGCCCTTTTCTTCAGTCCCAAACTGGACATCTCCTCTCGTTTTACCCCCTTTACCGCCGTCTCCCCCATCTCAGTCGCCGCTTTCCATGCCGCAGTTCGTCTGGTGCAATCGACCGACCGCGGGCCCTGCGCGACCAACCATCGTCCTCCACCTTTAACCGCGTCGCCTTGCGAAATCGT
Organism: Fusarium nematophilum; assembly: GCA_033030565.1. Lineage (NCBI taxonomy): Eukaryota > Fungi > Ascomycota > Sordariomycetes > Hypocreales > Nectriaceae > Fusarium > Fusarium nematophilum. Next base: position 76,382 of record JAVIXY010000151.1, read on the forward strand.
CCAACCCGCATATACCCTTCCCCAGGCCCGCCGATTACGAAACACACAAAACCTGCGCAGACTGCTCTGGGACATGCTTTGATACCGGCGACGAAACGGCGCATTCTTTTGTCCTTCCCACCTTTGCTCGCGATCGCGTTTGCAAGCACCCTCCTTGGACCTTGGTCTCGTCTCGTCTACAAACGCCCTGCAACACCCCCTCGATAAGCGTTTGCGCACCTCTTTCCCCGCCGTTGAAAGCAACCCCCCCCTCCTCCCGTCTCCCCGTCTTGAATAAAACTGCATCCGCTTCCCGGGCCAGCCTTCACTCTTGTGCAACTTAAGGAAATCACAATAACTGCTTTCGCTAAATCCATCATCATGAGCGCCCCGTGTAAGTTAACACCCAGCCCCCCCTCCCCTTGTCACAAACCCTCCTCGGCCAGCTACTAACCAGATTTTCTCCCAAACAGTGACTTCCGAAGAGCTCAAGCACTACACCGCCATCATTGATGGAATCCTTGAGACAGCCGATCTCGAGACCATCTCGAGAAAGAAGATTCGGCAGGGGCTGGAGGCTGCCCTCGGCGGGAAAGACCTAAACGAGCAAAAGGTATGCAGATATGCTCTTTAGCTTTACGCCTTTCATCCAGACTTTCTGTGCATCTTGTCAGGCTCACTCTGCGTGGTAGGATGCTATCAAGCGACTCATCGAGGCCCGCTTCGACGCCGTCTCTGGTGCCAACACCGGCATCGCCCCCCCGTCGTCGGTCGATCCGTACAGCGCCAATGGTGCCTCCGACGCCGGCGAGACCGAGCAGTCTGCGACGCCCGAGCCCTCGCGCAAGAAGGTCAAGCGCTCGTCCTCAGCTGAGGACGCCGACGCCCGCCTAGCCGCACAGCTACAGGCCCAGGAGAATAGCCTCGCGCGGGGGCGCAAGACCCGGGGAGGCGACCGAGCCAAGCCGACCAAGAAGAAGGCGGCGCCGCGCAAGAAGAGCGCTAAGAAGGTCAAGGCCGACGACGAGAGCGACTTGGACGCGGCCGACGGTGAAGTAGGGAAGAAGAGGAAGGCCGGTGGGGGGTTCCAGAAGCCGTTTAACCTAAGCACCACGCTTTCGGATCTTGTGGGCGAGACCCAGGTATGTGCAGGCCTTTCGGCAGCTATGGATCCCAGCTTGGCTAACAGTTGATGCGCAGCTCTCTCGACCGCAGGTCGTCAAGAAGCTCTGGGAGCACATCAAAGCAAACGACCTCCAGGATCCCAAGGACAAGCGCCAGATCATATGCGACGAGAAGATGCAGGCAGTCTTCAAGCAGGCCCGGGTCGACATGTTCCGGATGAACAAGGACATCGGCAACCACCTCTACCCCGTCGGAGAGGAGTGACGTTGCGACACGGCGACGGGGATATACGGATGCACACGCATCAGGCACAATGAAGCACACAGGACAATGCTTCATGGAGATTTCAGATGACAGCGTTTCAGGCGCGCGGCGGCGTAACCGGCATTCATGGTTTGCAACATTTTATTTAATTCCCCTTCGGCGGCGATCACAGCATATGGAAAGGGGAGCATAACCGGATGATTTCAGTTGGATGGGGGGAGGGGGCTAAGGTGCCATGGTCTTTTTTTGAGTGATTGATCGAGGGGCCCGGAGGGGACTCTGAACGGCCGAGGAACAGACAGAACATTGCAAGCACTTTTGGCAATACGGATGGATAGGTATCTTGGGTGCTGCTTTCAGGGTTTGCGTCTCTGGTATAGGTGATCAGCGGCAGGGCTCATGAGAGAGTTTTTGGTGGAGTGGCTTGGCTTGGCTAGGGGTCTCGTCGAGATGACAGCTTGGCAGTCTTGTGGGTAGGGGTTATCTTGGTGGGAGACGATAAAGGGTAAACAGCTGATGGCTCTATGAGCATCAGACAAAAATCATATCAAATTGTACACATTCAAGGGACTCAGCGGTGACGCTCCAATCTGGAGTAAAGCAAACATCCTGAAGAGTCATCATAGTCTAGGACGACCTTGCAGAGGCCTTACCCAACCCTGCATGCCCCAGCATCAGGTAAGGCATTCCTCCTGGCTATTTCTAGACAGAAAGCCCCCGTCAAGGAAACCTCCCGCATCATCATGAGCATTTGTGACTCAGGGGAAAAGAATGGCACAATCTCGTCAACCTGAGCCTCCTCTGGCCGGTGACTCTTCACATCGGATGACACGCCCAAGCGACCAATCAGAGGGCCCAATTGCCGCATCCAGACGCAATTACTCAGCCGCGGATACGGATAGAAGTGGAGACCGATCGAACCCCCCCGTCAGCCACATTACTGCGCACAAGCCACAACGTCTCCAGGGCAAGCCAACTTAAAGGACGACAGAAAACACGACACGGAATTGGCTGCATTTTCACCACTAACATGAGTGTCTTGTTTTATGTCCACCAACTGGGGGGCCTCACCCAGGTTTGGGGAAAGTGCCCCGCCATACAAATGGAAGGCGGCCCAAGGCAGACTCCCGTCGAAATAAAATCTGGTCGACATCATCAATCCCCCATTCTCACGATTACCCCTGATTACAACATCTCACATCTCGGCCAGCTCTTCAACAAGGGACCCTGAACGTTTCCTCCGCCACGAGGCTTTCGCCTTTTGCCCCTACGCAACTCCACAGACCCCGACAAGTCCGGACCCTGGCAGACGACTCTACGAGCGACATTCTTGGAGCTATAGCCAAGATTCCCTCTCCGGTCACGACGAACAACTCTACTCTCGGGCACCAAGGACAGCTCGCCATGGCTCCACCGGCCTCCGGGGCAACCGCCTCCGAATACCAACCCCAGAACCAAGGCAACGGCTCGCGCGGTCGAGGACAACGACGAAATCAAGGACGGCGAGGAGGCCAGCGACGAAGGCAGGGCGGTAAGACCGCGGACGTGACCTCTGAGCTCGCGAACCCAGCCGCACAGGAGGTCGCCGCTGCCGCCTCGAGAGCCCACGCCATGGCTGCTGGAGCAACCGCAAAGGATGACGAGGACGACGACGGCGATGTCTGCTTCATCTGCGCTAACCCAGTGGCCCACCACTCGATCGCACCATGCAACCACACAACGTGCCATATCTGCGGGCTTCGCATGAGGGCCCTTTATAAGACAAAGGACTGCCCTCATTGCCGTGTACGTCTGCCCCTTTTTCCTCATGTAAGGGCTAAATCACTAACCCTCTTTAGACACCCGCCCCCTTCGTCATCTTCTCAGACGACCCCGAGAAGCGCTACGAGGACTACTCGGAAAAGGACTTCACCACCACCGACAGCAAAATTGGTATCAAGTACACTAATGAGGACATCGTCGGCGACACCGTCCTCCTCCTGCGGTACAACTGCCCAGACCCGTCCTGCGACTTTGCGGGCCTGGGTTGGGAGGACTTACACAACCACGTCAAATCCGCCCACGGCAAGAGCATGTGCAAGGTCTGCACTAGCAACAAGAAGGTATTCACGCACGAGCACGAGCTCTTCACCGGCCCCGAGCTGGAGAAGCACGAGCGCCACGGCGACAACAAGCCCGGCGCCGCCGACCAGACGGGCTTCAATGGCCACCCCTTGTGCGGCTTCTGCAACAAACGCTTCTACGACGACGACCAGCTGTTCGATCACTGCAAGAGGGAGCACGAGCGGTGCTTCATCTGCGACAGGAACGACACGAGTCGCCCGCACTACTACCGCAACTACAACGCGCTCGAGAAACACTTCAAGAAGGACCACTACGCGTGCTACGAGCGCGAGTGCTTAGAGCGGGGGTTTGTTGTCTTCGAGTCAGAGCTCGACCTGCAGGCCCACCAACTGAGTGACCATGGGGGCAAGGCGGCCGGGAGGGACGCCCGGGTCGTCAACATCTCAGGATTCGACATCCGGACGCCATATCAGCAGGAGAGTGGCGGCCGCGGAAGAGACGGAGAGGGACGACGCGGAGGGAGAGACGGGCGGCGAGGAGGAAATCGCGGCCGTGACCCTAACGCGGAGACGGTGCCTGTGAGCTCCGCTCAGCCTATGCGACGCGACGAGCTCGCCTTCCACCGTCAGATGGCCATCCACTCGGCCCAGTCAGTATCAAACCGGACCTTTGGCGGCTCACTCTCAGCAGCCTCGCCTACGCCTGCTGGTGCTTCTGCACCTGCACCTGCCCCGGGACCCTCGCAACCTCCGCCTGTATCTGGGCCCTCCCAACCTCGTGGCGGCAGCTCATCCGCCACGCCTCGCGGGAGCCAGACCAACCTCGCCAACCCGATCGAGTCGGCCAGCGTCGCCGACACCTCGAATCTCACTCCCCAGGAGCGCGCCCGTCTCGTCCGGCACGGTGCCGTCGTTGAGAGGGCGTCCAACCTCCTCGGCAACGACCCGCAGCGCATGGCCACATTCCGGAGCCACATCTCATCCTACCGCCAGGGCGACTTCACGGCATCGCAACTCATCGACGCCTTCTTCACCCTCTTCGCAGACACGTCCTCCAACGCCCTCGGCTCGCTGGTCAACGAGCTCGCGGACCTCTACGAGGAGAAACCCATGGCCGAGGCCCTCCGCCGAGCTTGGCGGAACTGGCGCGCCGTCAACGATAACAACGCTATCAACGATGAGTACCCCAGCCTCCCTGGGCTCGGCGGCATGCACGGCGCGACATCGAGCTCGAGCGGCTGGGTCAACGCCGCCAGCGCTAACCCGGGCGCCCCGCCCTCACAGAAGTACTCGAACCGCGTCCTAAAGCTCAAGAACAGCACCCGCCTCGGAGGCCCCGCCCCCGTGTCCTCCAGCGTGCCATCGACGTGGACCGCCCGGCCGGCCGTCAACCCGCCCATCTCCTCCTCATCCGCAGCATTCCCGTCCCTCCCCTCCTCTGCCGCCGCCGGGTCCTCCTCTTCATCGGCGTCCCGCGCAAACTGGACCTCATCAACACCATCCTCATCCTCCAAGACATCAGCGGCCCTCAACCAACCACGCCCCGCACCCCGTCCCACAGGCGAGGACGCCTTCCCCGCTCTGCCCTCCGCGCCGAAGCCACAAACCACAATCTTTGGCTACGGCAACGGCCGCGCCGTCCGGAGAGACTACGGCCACCGCGACACGGGCTTCCAGTGGGGCGGCGGCGCCTCGAATACCTCGGCTGCCGAGGAGCCTACGCCTGCCCAAGGTGAGCAGTTGGGAGGAAAGGGGAAGAAGGGTGGCAAGAAGGGCAAGAAGGTTTTCGTGCCGTTGTGATGGATCTCTCTCGCTCTCTCTCTCTCTCTCTCTGTCTCTCTTTCACTCCTTATTGATATCATGATGTATGGACAATGTGGTGGAAAACTGGGATGGATGGACATTTAAAGTGATGTATGACCCTGGAGTGAGTTATGGATGGATAGATGGATGGATGGATGATGGATGGTCATATGAAGTGATGTAGCGAGCGAGGTGATTTGGCGTTGAGAAATAACCCCTGGAGTGAGTGATGGATGGCACTGTATAGCTACCTACAGTATGCAGACACGATGGTGGAATACAGTCAGAAATATCATGGCAGATTACTCAATAGTATCATGGTAGAGTCCAGAAAGAAACATCATGGGTTCCCCGTATTCGTCATGGCTACTAGATGCGTCACAAGTAGATGGGCCGAGTAGAATAGACTTGCAAACAATCAACGATAAGCCAAGACTACTTTTATCCTATTCAAACACTGCAAAAAAACTCGTCATATCAAAAACACGATACCCAAAGCATCCCTCCCATCCAGATTCCCCATCATGGTACAAACGAAAGTGCTATCCTTTGCCCATTCCATAGCCCATAAAAACTTCCCAGGCATACCCCAGCCCATCACTGAGACGTGGGATGGTAATACTCCCGGAACCGGTCCGTCTCATGCCATCCAACCTCGAAAACAACATTCCAACAAACGAGAAGCAACATAGGGAATTTGACTGTCCAGAACGCCAAGTATCCTTCGGGCAGGGGGCCCACGCTGCGCTTCAGAGCGTCGGGCATATCCTCGTAGTGGTTCTTCTTGTTCCGCAGGGCGCGCAGCAAGTCCAGAAGCCGAGAGCCAGTGTACTTGCGCTGCTTGCCCAGGGAGTCGACAAAGTCCCGAGGCAGTGCCCGCAAGAAGTCGTTCCTCGTCACGGCTGGGGCGCGCCTCTCCAGCGCAGCCAGGGCTGGTGAGGGTGGATCTCTAGGCTCCTTCTCAAAGTGGTCCGAGACATCACACAAAAAGGTCAGCCTCTTCTTGGCGGACCAGAAGAAGGGATGAGCTAGGATCTGCCATGCTTTTGGGCGCTTGGTCGAGTCGGCCTCGAGCATTGACGCTATCAGGTTCTTGGCCTCGTACGCAAAGTCGCCCAGAGAGTCGAGGGGGCTGAGGTTGTAGTTGCCCTTGCGGATGTTGACCTCCCGCATGTATCGGTCCCCGCAGTCAAAGGGATGGGACCCGTTCGTCAAGACATAGAAAAAGACCAATCCAAGAGAGAAAATGTCAATCGCCCGGGTTGCTCGTCGGTCCTTGGACGTGGCATTATCCATCGCCAGGACTGAGCCAGAACCGCTCTGCGTGCTCGCTTCAATCATCGAGGTTTCCCTAGCATCATCGTCAAGCAGAAGCTCGGGGGCACGCCAGCCAGAAGTTCCAGCTGCCCTACCAGTTGTCGCACCGAAGGAGGACTGGCCGCCTTCGAGCTTCTTGCAGAGTCCGAAATCAGATACCATCATCCTTGGCTTGCCGTCCTTGCCCATGTTGACCAGGATGTTTTGGGGCTTGAGATCCCGATGGACGATGCTGAGTTCGTGCAAGTGCCTGATGCCATTGGTGATCTGATAGAGGACGGTTGGAAGATCGCGCCGGCCGGCATTTGCCAGGTCTCTGAAGTAGTTGGGCTTCTCAATGACATCAGCCAACGAGGCAGCGCAGCGTTCCAAGGCGATGTAGAGGAATCCGTCCCGGTTTTCCTGCGCGTAGTAACGGATAACTGTTCGGGTTAGCTGGAGTAAATTTCACGCCGGTTGAAGAGGTTACCATTCGGGTGATCATCGCTCTCCCTGAGCAGTCTAGTCTCTTGGGAAGCGATGTCGTAGAATTGAATCAGCATGCGTTTGATAGCCACCTCGCGGCCATCGAATTTGCCGGCGAATACCAGAGTCCCATTGCTGCCAGTGCCCAACTGCTCATCCGTATTGACCTCGATGCCACCCATCCGGATAACTGGGCCCGTCACGGACTGCATGTCATTGATGACAGTCATGGTATCAGGCTCAAGGCTGGGTCGATCGCCAAGCCTCTTGGCATTGTTCACAGCGTCCTCGACAGTGCCCGGCGGGGGGTCGTCATCGCGCGACTGTGACATCTCCCGGGCGCGTCCTTTGCGATGCTTGACACCTCCTCGCCGTCCTCTATGGGCTTTCTTCTTCTTTTCAGGAGGTGTCTCATTCTGGTTCCCATCCTGCTCTGCGCTCTGGGTTTCTTTGGTTTCACCAACGGGAGCCTCAATGGGTAGCTCCACTTTCGCCTTGGCTGCTGGCTTGATTGGCTTCGGTGTGACCTCTCCACTGCTCGCTTCCACATTCCTGACAGGCGTTTGTGAGATAGGCTCCGGAACCAAGTCCGGTGACTCGGGAGCTGTGGCAGCAGGATCTTCTGCCCTCTTAAATTTCCTCTCCAGCCTATCTTCCAACTTCTCTTCAGCGGCTGACTCGGTTGGCGCGTCAATGTCGTCGGATTCCTTGTCACTGCAATCGCTGTCGTCGAGGGCCTCCTGCGGATCGCCACTGGCCGTCAGATAGTCCTGGAACTCGCACATATAACGCTGGAGCTCGTTCAGGAAACCCCTGTCTCTCATGCGATTATAGTTGCGACGAAGCTTCTTCTCATGGTAGACCAAAGTGAAGATGAAGATGATGATCAGAATAGGATTGCTGACGAAATCGGTCACACTCTTGGCGGCAAGCTGAGGCAAGGTCGCCATGATTGAGGGTTCGGGCCGAGCATCCATCGCAGCATGGGGCTTGGATTGGTTATCCGTCTCATCGTATCCGCCGATTGACCCTGCAGGCAGGCGAGGCGGCTGTTGGCTGGTGCTTCGGGGTTTTTTGAGTAAGTGCGTCCCAACCAAGGCCTCCGACAGCTTGGCTTGGCTGATTGTGTCCCATGCGGGAGCCATCTCCAACCAGTCATCGCGAGAAATCTGCGCAATGGGTGCATTGGTGATGAGTGGATATGACCGACCGGACATGGCGTACCAGCTTCCGGATCGAGTCTGGTTGAGAAAGATGCTGTTGCTGCGCATCAGGGCAGTGGTCTCGTCAGGAGGGGGCATCGGCGGCTGCGGGAGAATAACAAGGTCTGGATTGCTCTCCAGGGTGGCGTCCCACGGTCGACAAACATCAAAAACGCGGGCAACCGGCGCAGAAAAGTGTTCACTAAACAGAGGCTGGGGCTTTTCGGAGCGGGAGTAGTCGAAGGCATAGACTTTGCCGTCGTGCTGGCTTGTGATGTACTTGCTATCGAGCGACGCTTGATGTTGTTGATAGAGATCATTGTCGTAATTGTTTGGGCTCCACTCGGAATATCTGAGCGTAGCGATGGGATGGCCGTCGTCTCGTCGCTGAATACCAACAGTGTATTCAGTCCGGCCGAGTGTGATGGTGCCGGTGGAGCTGCACTCCCCGGCATCCGAGTCGTACAGGGCATTGGGGCGAAGGCAGCTCTCAGCTTCGTTGACGTGGGAGCCCGTGGACCCGAACCACTTGAGGACCCTTCCAGTAGCTGCATCGAGGGTGATCATGGTTGTCTTCTTGTCGCCGGTATACACAACAGGTGGGTCGTCATCGGCATATGGCGCAAGCTCCTCGACAAGCTTCTTCATCGTAAAGGGTGTCCTGACGAGGCCGGCGTCAGAGTCAGGAACCCACAAGTAAATTCCTCCGTCGCGGTTTGGCTCAACAGCCCAGATATAATGATCGACAGATTTGTAGTCGTCATCCAAACTAGATTTATTCGCGCGATGGTGCGTCGTCTCAACCATGGGCTGGTCAACTTCGAGATGCCAGCGTTCTTTTCCGGTCCGTCTGTCGTTGGCGTATAGGTCTCCATCGACGGTCGCCAGAAGAACAAAGTCTTCTACTTCCCAGTCCTCCAGACTCCGCGCAATCTGCGGCGAGAGCCCAGAAGCGGGAACGCTGCTGGGCCGTTGATGTCGTGGAGGGTGTGGTGCTCGTACGGACTCAGCCGGAGCCAAAGTTGCGAGGGCGCTCGCATCGTCAGGGATGATGATGTTCTGGTATTCATTCTTTCGGTTCGATGGTGCCTTTTGGTGCAGCTGACGCTGTTTTAGTGTGGATGCTCGCTTGACCTTCTTGGCGGTCTCGCGAGCGGCCTCGGCCGCGTCGATGGGCGTGGCAGCCCATTGATGATGGATGGCGGCATCGTCGGCAAGTTGCTGGCTGCTGCCACCGGGGCGATGCAGTTGCGGGAGTGCTGCCTCGGGGGCGGGCCGGTGCTGCTGCTGAGCGTCGGCGAGCTGGAGCCAGGGGAGGAGTATGATAGCAAAGGCGAGAAGGAGTTTCGGTTGCTGGGAGGGCCGACGTCCCTCGCCCGGAGGTCGTCGCAGCATTTCGTGCAAAAATTGATGGTGAAGGCGATCACATGGAACCCGCTGGCCGGTCTTCTGGCGGATCTAGGGCGGTGGCCGTCGTGGAGCGGCAATGGCCATGCCAGACGAGGTGCGATAGAGATGGTGAGACGTTGTCGGGCGGTGCTTGGTTGCAATGCAGGATGAAGTCACACCACGGTTCTGGGGCCCCCAAGGGAAAAACGATACTGCGGAGTCGGAGTCGCCGTCAACGGAAAAAAAGAGGGGCGGTAAACGCAAGTCGACTCGGAGACTCGCTCGTTTCGATGTCGAAAGGAAATGGAAAGCCGACGTTGATGATGAAGACGGCGAGTGGTGAAGAAAAGGCGCGATGTTGAAAGGATTGAAGATGGAGGGTTTCGAATGGGAAGGTTGGAACATACGAAAGGTTGGGCAGGGAGTTTCAACAGGTCGCGCCTTCCTTGCCCTGCCCTGCACTGTGCTGACACCACTCCCAGTCGAGTCGGGGGGGGGGGAAGGTACGAGCGAGCACGTTTTCCCGGTGTATGCCCCGTATGTGGACGGGCGTTGCACAGACAGCACAGGGGGGGGGACCTTTGAAAGAAGGGACTGGAAACGAGAGAGGAGGGGTAGGGATGGTGGCTGGCGAATGGCATGCAGACCGTGCAAAGTCCTTAATGCACTGTACGCGTCTCGACGGGATACGTGAATTGAGACACGGACAGCCACAGCAAAACACGACGTTGTTGATTGCCTTTGTATCTGGATCATGTGTGTTTTGCGTGAGAATTGAACTTGAGTCATTCCCTTGCAGTTTTCTGTCTCAAGATTTTAACAAACCCAGAGGCAAAAGCCTCTGCGCGGTAATGCATCGAAGATTTTGCTGCAAGCAAATTGAACCCAAAATGGGACGCCAAAGTGCGGCCTGCAAGCCCCTGCAGTATAGCGCTGCTCAAAAACATTTTTACGGGCGGGCCATTGAATAGGTTCAAGTTCTTATCTGGGCATCTCAAAGGCTGGATAACCGCTGACAATGCTGACACACTTGGTACCTCACACTGTATCCCTTTCTTGGCCCCTTCCTAGCTTCAAGTTCTTCCTTTCTCTTTTTGTGGGTTCGCTTGTGGCCGGCACCCCGGATCAAAAGTGGTCCGTGCCTCGAAGCTCCCTTCCGTCCCTCCCTTGGGCGGCCGAGGCCGGCGCTAGCTCAGGGTAAGGCTGTTGGAATGAGGCAAGGATCACGATCATCGTGAAT
>JAVIXY010000152.1:0-84329 GCA_033030565.1 Fusarium nematophilum
TGGGGCGAGCTAACATACTTTATGCCTCATACCGTAGTAGCCTCTCCTAACGGTCGTTCCTTGGTGGAGAGGTCTCAGCCTGGAAGCCGCCCGCTCAGAAACTCAGCAAGCCCCCTAATATTGAGAACCCACACAAACACCGCAAAAATGCATGTTTGGAGAGTGTGGGAAATCAAAGGCCGAGACTTTTGCGAGAATTCTCTATTATTTTCTTTTCTTCCGACATGTCGTTTGGCCAGGGGCGATAGACCTGGTGTAGCGCAGCAAAGTGCACCAGGAGCTGCGCTTCGCGGAGGGAGGACGAATCATGGCTTCATATCAAGCGTCAGAGCGCTGTCCCCAGCCCATGCCATGTCGCTCTCAACCAACAACAGCGCATGGCTTCCTCCCATGCCATGACCTGAGATCCGAGACCTGACGGGCGGCTCCTCCTGGGTCCCTTGAACCCTCTGTACAGATCCCAAGACGGAGGTGGCGGCGGGTATGTAAGACGGGAGAGACCTGGCGTTTGCAGGATGCATGGGTTTCTCCGTTGGCCTCAACATCCATGGACGGAGAGCAAGATATCACAACCGACGATACCAACGGATGTCTCGAGTACGTCGAGATCTGACTGGATGCCTCCCGTGTGAGACGCGCATGGTTCGTGTTGCAGTTGTTGTGACTTGGATCTGGATATCGGGTTGGCATGTTGGACATGAGCAGTAGCACCTTGTGCTTCGTGGTTGTTTGGAGCGGCCAAGGTGAAGAGGGCTCATTCGACGCCCCTGAGCTTCAGGCGTAGACAAGACACGGGCGGTTTATGGGCGTAGCAATGTCGCCCTCTCCCGCCTCACCACGCGCATCATCGCCTTCCCTCCGAGACGCGGAACCGGAGACTCGACGGCGCGTGTTTGTTTCTCAGGTGGCAAGTAGTCTGAAGTCAAAATGACGCGATGCATCTTCACCAGATATCCCTTTCATTGCTAAAACCCAACAAGTTGGAAGAATTCCAGCAAATCGCCGTTGAAGTGGGTGAAAGTCGATAAGACGACATGTCCCTCACGAATGGTTGGAGTCATCTCGGCGGGTTCCAGTGGAGGTGCCCACTGAAATTTTCGGCACCGGCGCCCAAGTCTAGCGGAGAGAACCACCAGACGTCCACTGATGATTGCTCGCTACAGCGTCTGTTGAGGATCATAGCTCCTCAGCGGGTGGGAGTTGATGCCTGGGCTTGGGTTCCAGCGGGCTCTTTGGGCACACAGGGCCTTCCTTCCTTGGCAGTTGCTCTTTGGTCCTTGTTCCTTCCCTCCCTTGCCGCACCATCTCGAACGGCCGGTGGACGCTTCGACCCCTGCGATGGCGTTAGCCCCACGCCCCGCCGTTACCGCAGCAGAAAAGCCATTAGCGTGCACTGTTCATCCCATTTCTTTCCACTGAGAGTGCAGGCAGGAGCCTTTTGCACTTTTGCGCACCACCAATTTTTATGTGATTTGGATGGGATCCTTGTCAACCATGAGCCATCGTTCCATCGAGCGCTACCTACAGAGCGGCGGCCAGATATTTCAATAAATGTGAGAAGTGAGAGAAAACAATGTGTCTACGGTAAAATAAATACCGGCCTCTTTCTGTTTGCATGTGCTTTCTTGCCCCTCCTTTAATGCCCTAACATGTAGGTAAATATCACAGCGCGGTACTTGCACGCGTGGAGGTGACGGAATGCAAGTACCTGACAGGAGTACGTACCCACCCTAATCCATCCCCTATTCCACATCTGGATTAGCCTCCAAAGTCTCCACGCCCTCCTTTTCCTTGTCCCCTGTTCACACCCCACTCCCCTTCCTCCCCCCCGGAGCGCCCTGTCAGTCCAATTCCCCCTTCATCGTCGTCGCCAATTTCTCATCCCATCAAGGAAAAAACTCTGGGACTCGTTGGTTGGTTCAGACAAATCATCCGTGACGGCCTGCGTTCCCGTTCTCGTTCGCTCGTTTGTTCATTCACTCTTTTCGCCTCGCCCGTTTGTTCTGCTTCGTTCCCGCGGCTATCTATCCTCACAGCCTTCTGGGATCGCAACTCTCCCTCTTATTCGGACGACTCCCTCCCGGTCCAATACCCCAGATCGGCCAAATCAAATCAAACTGCCGGCCAGAAAGTCCACCATTCGACAATTTCTCTTCTGCCATTTCCTTCTTGAGGTCGCCTTGAGCGCTTCAGCACGCATCCGCTGCCTCGCTCTCCCTTCAGATCCGCAAACAAAAACCACCCAAGCCAAACAGGGCCCCATCCGACTCATCACAAGCACTCCAAGTCGCCTAGCGGAAAACTCGGTCGACTTGCTTTGTTCATTCTCATCACACCGAATCTGAGACAACCTCCTTTATCCGCTGAACTTGCCTCCATCGTATTTCCCCTTCTGGTTCCAACGCCCGACTCGTCATCCGCGAACGCCCGTCGGCTACCTGCTCTCCTTCGTACAATACACTCTCTGCCGCCTCCCGTCCTCTTCGGCCTGCAGCATACCACCAGATCGCACGACCCGACCACCGGACGATCCCTGTTGAGGGACCACGGCACCGACGACGATTTCACATCGACCTTCCTGACCGCCTTCCTCGAGTACAAGTGGCTCCCTTCTCGCGTGGTCTGCGTTACAACAACGCTTTGCTCCCTTCCCTCAACCACCGGATCACGCTCGGCCTTCATGACCTGAGCTTCTGGGGTCAGGTTTTCCAGCTCGACTTATCTGATTGTGATTTGAGCATCACAGGTACGAAAGCCACATTTCTCCCACCCGATACTCCATGCCCATGTTAGATGGACTGAGCGGCACAAACTTCTTGGCGCCGCTCATGGGGCTTTGCAAGCAACCCGGTCTTGTGATGTCGATGGCCGTTCCCCGAGCATTGATCATATCGACAAGACGAGCTTCAATCGTGGTGGTCGAATCCAGGCTGACCTCCGTAGTGTCTGCAGCAGAACTGGTCCAGATACCAGCGTCGTTCAATTTCACCGAAGCCCGACAATTGTGATGAATTAATTGAAGCGACGGACGAATCTCTCACGACACAACGCCTTCGAGCTGACAAAACGTACAGCCAGCTCTGTCTTTGAAACTAGCACAATCATCATGAACCGATTTCGAGGCAGGAAGAAGGCCAAGGATGACCTCGCGGCCCCACGGCCCTCGGTCGAGTCCGAGTCATCCAGCCCCTTCAAGATGTTTAGCAAGAAGAAGTCCCAAGAGGAGGAACCCAAGCCAGAAGTCGATATCGCCGCAGTACTCCCATCCAATGACGAATTCAGAACAAGCCTTCTTATGACGGGCCTCTCGGCTCGATTCTCAATGCTCCGTGAGCAGGATGACCCAAACACCAAGGTCGGAAAGGCCAGCGACGACAGCGTGCTGTTCCCCAAGAGACAATCAAGAATGATGGATTTCGGTTACAATGCTGGGCTGGGAGATATCGCCGAGGTTGAATCCATCCGAGCCCCTTTTGCACGAGCGTCTTTCCAGTCGTCAGATGATGCTGCCTCAACAAACGGAAGCATCATGGGCCGTTCCAAACCCACGGAAGGGAACAACTTGTTTGGAGGTCGACAGAAGATCTACAAGATTGCTAATGGAGGCGCCAAAAATGGAGCCATGACCGGCCGAGCGCTGTATGATGACGATGTCGCTCAATCTTCGTTTCAAAAGTGGCGGCAGGCCGAAAAGGATAAGGAGAGGCAGTCGTTCGAGGATCTACACCAAAGCGACTCGGTGGAGTCGGAAACTGCTCGGCCGGAGTCTCCAGCTCAGCCAGAGTACAACCGGAAGCGTGAGACTAACTCGACGACATCCTCTGGCCCATCGGCAGCTCGCAACTCGACTGCTGCTACTTCCATCACCTCGTCACAGCCTGCCTCTTCTGTCAAGGATTGGCAGTCATTCACAGGCACATCACGCACCGTGAGCCCGACACCACCGATGGAGAGAAGCGTGACTCGCACGCGTCGACTGTATGAGCAGAGCCTCAACCAAGATCTCCACGACCAACAGACGTCACAACTCTCAAGGATTGATACCCTTTCAAGGCAACGAAACCTTGCCAACCGAACTCCGGACCTGACACCCACGGTCCCGTCTCCAGCTAGTGCCACATTTGGTGATCGATTCGTGACCCGATCGATTCTGGCCAAGGCTAGTGCTCCCAACCTGCGGTCTTTCAGCCCCCCAACCTCGTCTCAGATGAGCCCTGTTGAATTGAACAATAAATTCCCTGGAGTGGAAGAGAAGAAGCCATTTGGTGCTACCCCCCCTCTCAGCCCCCCTATCAGCGAAACCGGGGAAGCCCAGTCTCTTTCGATTCGAGATCGAACCAAGATGCTTGCTCGGACAGGCAGTCAATATGATGAGACCAGATATGCTCAACGCCAAATGCAAATGCAACAGGGCCGTGATACTGCCACCAACCGCCTCCGCACCGAGTCAAACGCATCAGTTCCAACGTCTCGATCTCGATCGCCCTCAACGCATCGACCACCAGTTGAGAAGCAGGACCCTGGCTTGCTGAAGTCGGAGCCTTCTATTAAGGCTAAAAACCGGCCCTCGACCTTCTTCTATGATGACGATGACCAACTTGCCCGAAGGGAGGTTTCTCCCCCGGAGATGCCACCACCTCCACCACCCCAGGTGACCGTTGAGAGGCCAGCCGACCATGAGCATCCGGCCTTCCGAAAATCAGCGCTACCAACTCCTCTGGCCCTTAGCGATAGACCAGAGGGAATGGCTGCCATCACAAAAGACGATTCTCCTGAGGACTCGCCCACGCTCGGACCCGCGGCTGGAGGCTTGAGCGGCATGGTACGCCAGCATCTGCGACATGACAGTGGTGCATCATCTGTTTACGGCAACGACGTTGATCTGGCGTCACGATTCCCGCCCGAGCGCTCCGATGCACAGGCTTACGAGCCAATGACAGTCAACGCGAACGCCTGGGAGACAATAGAGAGGGATCTGGCCATGTCGATGGATGGCAGCGTGACGAGCCCGACACGGTCCTCTGGCCTGATGGAAGCCCCGGTGTCGGCCCCTGGATCTGCCCGCAACTCCAAGGTTGAGAACGACACAGAACAGGAGACCGATGACTTTGCCCGCCACCTTGCGGATGGTGCACGTCGTGTTAGGGAGAGACTTACCTCGTATGTCGAGTCAGACAGCAGCAAGATGGTACCGGTGCCTCCACCAGTGTCCGAGCTTCCGCCTCCACCCCGTCCGAACGCTTTGGGAATCCTCAAGACCAAGTCCAGCCGTGGTTCTTTGATTGATAGGGGCCGAGACAGAGAAAACCAGGGCCAGTCGAAGACGAAGAAGCTCCTTGGCCTTCGCGGTTCTTCCCCGGTCCCTGCCGAGGCTTCTCCTCGACGCAGCTCGTTTGATTTCAACGAGTCCCGAAAGTCCGAACAATCCCTCGACGACAAGGACGACTGGGAGGGCCGAAAAGGATCCGAAGAGAAGGAACCTGTCCATGCCGGCCTCAAAGCTTTCCGACAGGCCCGCCGTGAACTCCAGAGAATGAAAGAGCTCGAAGTTCAACAGCGATATCAGGCTCCTCAGGGCGGGCCCCCTCCTACCCGAGAACGGGCCCAGACCACTACTTCCCGACCACCATCTCAGGAACGCAGACCGCCACCAGTTACTTACAACCGAATGCCGAGCGAAGAGGTTAGGAACGGTGCAGGATCCCGCTCAGCATCTCGGGCCCCGTCCGAGCGTGACCGAAGTGGCTCGGAGACGAGCAGTGGAGGTCGGTCTGGCAGTCGGCCACCGCGCTTGAGGAACGGTTCCGTACCCCGCGAGGATCATTATGGGCCTATGGGTTCTCCCGCTGGACCGAATGGCATGGCCCGACAAGGCCAACAAATGATGAGATTGGTGCCTGGACAAGACATGAGGCGCCCTCCCATGCCACCCCAGCCCTATCCCGGTGGCAATGCCTCTCCTGGACGCTTCAACCGCCCAGACCACAACTTGAACCTCCAACCTGCCTATGGCTACGACGCTGGACAACCTTCTCCGATCTCGCCATTGAACGGCAACTCATCTCCATATGGCCCGCCCAGCGGCGGACCCCCTCACCGGCCATACGGAGCACCGTACCCCGGCGGAGTGATGCGGTCCAGAGACATGTCGGAGCCATCGATGAAGTCGCCAACCTCGCAGATGCGGGATGGCCTACGAGTAGGGCCCATGAGCCTCAACGGCGGAGCTGCTTCAACACCCAACTTGCATGCCAACATGACGGCTCCACCTCTCCCGCCGATCAACCCACGACGCAAGAATACTAATCCGTTGGGTGACGCCACGATGAACGCCCATCACCTTCCGGTCAGCCCTGCCCCCGGAGACGAGCTGCGTGGAGGGTTCCGTAGCGACGAGGAAGATGCCGGACTTTACCGGCAGCGGCTTCGAAAAGCGACGAGCGAGGCGAACGGTATGAACGTCCGAGCCCGATCGATGCGACAGAACCCGGGGCAGCCCATGGTGCCTCCGCCGATGCCTCCTGGCATGAGCAGCAACATCCTTCCGGGAGGCATGATTTGAAAGTTCCACAAAGGAGCATTTCCCCGACATGTTGTCTTCCCTTACCTTCTATTAATCCAGTCCTTGCCGACAAACATGAAACTCACGACGAAGATACCTCACGGCCCTTTTTCTTTTAGCCATTACTTAATCCCGCGACCTTGATCACTAAGAATTTCTTAGGCAATAGGAGCCCTAACATTTATGTACATTTTTTGGGGGATGAATTGGTTCCCTTCTCTTCTGTTTTCTTTGTGAAGGGTTTTCACTTTTGTTTCTCTTCTCTCTTTTTCTCTTTAGTTCCTTTCGGTTTTCTTAGGGCTGGCTTAGAAATGTAGTATCTGGCGCAGAGAACCCCGGCCGGCGAAAAGGGATCGAGCAGGTCTTTGATTCGCAGTTGCTGGCGTCGGGGCGGAATGCCGAAGGAAACTAACAATGTTTGGAAGAAGAATGAAAAGGAATACAAAGCAGGCAAAGCATTCAATGGAGCTAGGAGAGGTGTTTGGTTTGTACGTATAGGATTGGAAGAACGAGGAAGGCCGAAAAAGGAGCGCTGAGGATACCAACTTGATCAATTTATAGAAATTTTGAGTAAACAGATGACCAGAGACGGCGTGAGTGCCTAAATGTAAAGGCCCTACTGAATATGAAGGCTCTTTCGAGGTCATACTAAGGGTCCTCCTAAAATGTTAAAATGAAGAGGTTCTCATTCAGATGTTACTGAATGTAATACTACTGAAGGTAATACTACTCAAGGTAGAAGATACGACTGCTTTATTTTATGTGGTCGGGTGGTTTAAGAGCCTCTTTCCGCTCACTACGGAGGTAGCCGGGTTGGGCTACCTAGTCGGTTTAGCATCTGGATCTTGATTTATCGATATCTTCATTCCTATCATAACGTCCCAGGCGCAAGCGGAGAATAGTACCTTCGGGAAGAGGGCCGACGTCCCGGGCTTCCGGCTTCCGCCAACTTGCTCTGAATCTAGCTGATGCCTGGACCCTGCATTACTAACTTGGTTGAATGCGGGGAGTCTTGTACAAGAGAGTTGAATGTTGACACTCGCTGACATGTTCTCCGCACTTCACTCAACCTCTTCACCTGGGGGTATCGGAGGCATACTAACCTCCGTCATCTTTCATGGTGAGAATTTAGGGATCTTCATACTTTCTAGAGCACCATACATACCTTGGGTGTCAGAGGAACGCAGGGCATACGCCATCTGAGAGCACCTACGACGATGGCGTTTATACGACCGTATGAGACACGGGACTTTGATGCCATGGCACACATCGTGAGTTGTTAGCCACATGGTTGATCTCGGCAAATTGATCAGTTAACTGACTGTCGAGTGCAGTGCCGCGAGACTCTTCCCCCGTCTCTCGACGCGTCCAAAGGCGCTCACCTCCTGGCGCCCTACCTCTGGACCCATCCCTACACGTACCACTCGCCGTCGACATGCCTCGTCCTCGACTCCGGGGACGGCACGGCGGTGGGCTACTGCATCGCGTGCCCGGACGTGCTGGCCCTCATGCTTGCCTGGCCGGGGTACCTCACGGCCGTGGGCGATCCGTCCGATACAATAAGCACTGCCGCCGCTGACGACGATGCTGTCGGGAGGGAGCTGAGGCGGCTGCTCCATGACCCGCGGGCGGTGCTGATCGGCGGCTGCGAGGAGCTGGCGGCCGAGGGCGTGAGGGCGACGATGCACATTGATCTGCTGGGGGAGTGGCAGAGGCGGGGCTGGGGAGCCAAGCTAGTGGAGGGGGTGGTGGCGAGGCTGATGGAGCGGAGCGAGAGCCTGAGCCTCATCGACGTCGGCGTCATCGGCCGCGATCATCCTGCGAGTTCCGGTGGAGAGACACAGACTGGAGATGATGCCTCCTCCATCTGCCGGGGCGTGTACGTGGGCGTGGCGGGGGAGAATTCAAAGGTGGTGCCATTCTACGAGCGCATGGGGTTCCGGATCTGGCATGAGAAGGGCCGAGGCGGAGGAGAAGCAAGTCAAGGTGAAACCATCATGATGGTGAGGGAATTTCCCGGGCGAGACAGATCGGGAGGGATCGGAACGGGGCGCCAGGTGGACTGAGCGTTGGCCAAGACGGACACAGGAAGAGGCCATCCTGGATACTCTCCCAGTATCCTCTACTCTGAGTAATGATGTTTGATGCATGAGAAGATGATGGTATAAGAGATTTGAAGTATTTGTGTTTTTCCCTAATAAATTTAAGTGTCTTTGAGGATGGCCTTTTCATCCTTGTGTGGTGTGGCAAGGTTGAAGTGGCATTGAGATGGACACTGGTGATTGGGGCGTCTATTTCCCCTTCACAATGGGCATCATTTCAATGGGCCAGTTCAAGCCGCCGAAAAATCCATCATATTGAAGAGCAAGGCCTTGGTTTCTTTCTAAATAGACCAGTCATCAAAGACCGCGGGTATCGATATCGTACAATCAATCATTTCCCCGATGCAATTCAATCCCATTCCAATCCCATAGCAAGACCGCAGGTACAAGTCGGAAAATTCCCAAAACAAACGCCCCCTCCTCGTCCTGTAAAGAACAGAAAAAAAGCAAAAATCATGGGGCGTTGATGTCATTCTCTTTCTCTTCTCGCCGCGCCGTGCGTTTACACTTTCTCATGCGCCTGCCTGCGCCTCCGTGAACGTTTCGCGTCGCCGGAATACAAAGGGGGGGAAAGACCCAAAATGAGGACGGAGAAAATAGGAGGAGAAATGTTGCCGATGTTTTCTTGTTTGCGTTGGTTGGATGCCGTAAAAAAGGGGGTGAAGGATGCTATTGCTGCTCGCTTATGATGATGATTCAAGCGCGGTGCGTTTTTGTTGTTGAGGCAGGTTTACAAAAGGCTGGGTACGCCAACTCCGAAAACTCAGGGTATCAAATTCGAAGAACCGAAAGCATGGTGAGCCAGAAGAAGTGAACATGAAAAGTAGTGGTGGGAATCTCGAAGGTGACGACAGGGCCGAAGTGAAGTTTGGGAAGAAGAAATTCCAGAGCGAAACCGGTGCGCCGTTCGTTCAAGTCGTCAAGCGGATATTTGGTCAATTCATGCGAGCGAGCGTGTCCAGACTCTCATCTCGAGGGGGTTTTAATGCCATGGAGCCATGATGCGAGGGACCAAGACGTCTGGAGAGGTTGTTAGTCTTGCTGTCCTCATTTGTCCGGGTTGTTGATGAGGAGGCGCACCATGGTTGGGAGGATCATCTGGCGGGCGAGGAGAGCGACGGTGGTCGTCGAGAGGACCGGCCCCCCGAGGACGAATTTAGCACAGAGGGCAGTTGGCGCACTGCTTGTGGCCGCAGGCGGTGCAGGTGGTGCTGATGACGATCATGCCTCCGCACTGGCAGCAGTATTCGTAGGCAGGCATGGTGATGTCTTTTTGGATTTCGGTTGGTGTAAGTGGGAAGTTGTGTGTGTATGTAGAGGCAGCGTTTGTTCCTGAATGGTGAAATAGAAGAGAGAAACGGTTGGATGATGAGAGAAAAAGATTAGGAAGAGTTTGGGAAAATGGGCGGGAGGAAGAAGAGTTCAAATAGTCGAGGAGGAGCGGACGAGGAGGAGGAGACGAGACGACAAGAGAGCAGAACAAAGGCAGGCCCCCCCCAGTCTTCGGATGTGATGGACGGAGGTCGGCGGGTTGTTTTTTTTTGGGGGTGGGCTGGTTTCGGCGAGTGGGTTTCCCATCAAGCATGGATGGATCTTGTTAGCCTCAGGCCTGTCTTGCAGGCATGGAAAAAGAGTCAAATGGTGGTGGTTCTCTCACTTACACCCACACTTGGGCCGCTTTAAAACACGCCCAGTTTGGCTGCAAGAGAGACGCCTTGAGCTACCGTGCGAGTGGGTGTGCAGAAGTGGATGCCTGCACACTGCAGGGAAGAAAAGGCTCGACTCCTATAGGTTGGAGCTGTCAAGATGAAGACATATACTTTTTACAGGACAATATCCATCTGGGGGTGGCTTGCCCTTGTTACCGGGGTTGAGATGAGAGAGAAGCCCATTTCTTCCTTGTTCGTAGGACCAGACCCTCTTCTTTTTCTCGAGAGAGGGTTAGAGTTTCAAAAAGAGGAAATTCCACTCTAAAAACTGCTTCCCCTTCATTTGCGACTTTGGTGCTTGTCGCATTTACAGTACTTCGCCTCACTCTGCCTCGCGGGGCCCAGGCTCTTGCGGCTCAGGCTAGACCCTGGGCGTCGTGGCCAGGCTACGTAGGCGCTAGGTCCTCCCCATGTTCTGGCGCTCGGGACGTCATCGTGGAGTGACGACATGTGCAAAGTGGCAAGCTTTTGCTGCGGGAATCGAGAGACATTTTGATTGACGTGGGAGAATGTTGAAAGTAGAGGTGAAGGAATGGGAAATGAGGCAAGGCAGGATGAGACAGGCAGTTGAGGAGCAATCACAGGCTGCAGATGGAGAGGGCAATTCAGCCGCGCTTGGCTTCTGGGTAAAGATCCCCTCCCATCTCGTGCCCTCGGCTGCTGGGTTGAACCTTTGCTCTTCGGCCAATTCCACTTCCCACGTTCACGGAGACGCTAACAAGATGGCCCATGTAACATCCATCCCATCCCTGCCCATCCAGCAGAGTTACGCCGTCCAATCACGACCCCCTACACCGTCCGTCTTGTCAGAATTCAGCACTCTCCCATCTGCAGTCCGCAGCCGCAACATCCTCCTGCGTCTCTCCCACCCTTGCTGCTCGCGCAGAGAGCCCACGACCCACGCGGAAGAACGCCCCAGAGCATCCGAGAGTCGAACCGGGGGAATACGGAGAGAGTCGAACCCCAGATTTGTTCAACACCAGCAAAGGCCTGCCGCGGCTACCTACGCCTTTAGAGCCCCCGTCATCATCGCCAGCCCCCTTTCGCCCGCTCTCTGACAAGATCGCCAGAAGGCAAGGACATCAGGAGGGTCCCCCTTCCCCAGGATCTTTGCGGGGTAAGTATAGTCACCAGTTGACCAAAGTTAAAAAAAACCATTGCGTGGATTGGTCCATCTGCCGATCTCCCCCCTCATGGCGCAGCCCATCTCATTCTTGTCCTTTCTCTCCTCCCCCAGATTTTCGTTTCGCCTCCTTTTCTGTGTCCCCAAAGGCTAGAGCCTGATGTGAATGCCTAAAAGAGTTTTGTCAGTCGCGCCCGCTTTCGCTGCTGAATGGTGGTGGCTTTTGGAGTCCCCCTGCAACGCTACGTCGCTAGCAGAACGGGATGACGCATTCCTGTCGGTAATAGCAAGACGGCGGGTTCGGTGGCGGCGAATCGGATGCCTCGAGAAGCAGAAAAACGTCCATGTCTCTGTGCGTTCTTTGGCCCCTTGGCTCTGCTTCAGAGTTCAAGGGCCTAGGGGTCCCTCACTTCAGCTTAGCTTTAGGGGCCCTTGGGGTCATGCAAGCTTGTCTTTGGGGCGATGGGCCGGCGTAACGCTGATCTGGGTCTAAGAAAGAGGGCTGCACAAGGCCTAAGGGATGGAACGACATAAATGTTAGTACACTCTTAGCAGGGCATTTAGCCTAAGCATGTGCTCTTATTTTTCCCTTACCCCTCGTCGAACCACCCCCGGAGAGTGTGCGTGGTGCAACATCGCTTCTTCATTGGGTGGTGTTCTGCCTAGCGCCTGGCCGAACGCCACCAGAGCTCGGGAATCGAGGGTTCCCACCAAGGCATGGCAAGGTGATTATGAAACAGTATGGGGTAAACACCTTTGAATTCGATATCTCTCACCTCTCATCGTCGAGCTTTTGCTATGACGGCGGGGGAATCTCTCGCTAATTACCGTACATCCACATGAAAAAAAACTCTCAACCTTGGCCTTTGTCTCGACTCGTCCCGTTCCCTTTGCTTTCAGCCCATCGTCATTTTGTCTTTCCTCCGCTCTATCGCCGATACCGAGTACCACCGAGCTCGGAAAACGGGCCCAGGTCGCGCCGGTGCCGCTGCGGGTCGGTGAACGGTTCGTGGAATGCATCCACGACTTGAAACCCTCTCCTTGGCTCCTCGTACACGGGCGCGCTGTGCATGACGGGCACTTCGGTGTAGCGCTGGAAGAGCCGTACCGGAGCCTGCGGCGTCGTCATCATCCTCTGCACCTCTTCGCAGAACCGCGCAGGGAGGCTCTCGACCAGTGTGCGAGTCTCCTCGGCCGCCTCCTTCACCATCGGTCCAGTGTGCTTGGTGACTAGGCCGACCGCCCACTGGACGAGCATGTCGCTGTCTGTCTGGGTCCCCGTGTCTCGGAGGGTTATCTTGCGGCTCTGAGCCTCGAGCATCTCGATCCTTGCGGCGAACGCCTCGTGGTCCATCTCGGTCTTGATCCTCTTCTGCGAGTGCTCAGGCGGGGGGTGGTCGTCTGCCCTTCGTTTGTAGGTTTCAAGGGGGCTGCTGCGCGGCTCGAAATGCGATCCAGTAGTTCTGGCGTCGTGAAAGCCCGTCTCGATCGACTGGCGAATGCTGTGGTTGCCCTGCTCGTTGATCCTCCAAAGCACAGCCGACCGATTCGCGGCGCCCTCCACCTCCTCGACTTTGGGCGCCTTCTTGATCCCCTCGCCAGGCGAAGTCGACGTTGGCGTCGACTCCGTCTGGGTTGTCGACTTGGAAGCCCTCGCGTTGGCCAGCTGCTTCTTCGCCCAGTCCCTCAGCCCCCGCCGATGCACAGCCTTGTTGAAAACGGTGGTGGTGGGCACCGTGGCCAGGCAGTCGTGAGCAGCAAGAGCCGCGAGGAAGAAGGTGAGGTTCGGGCGCGCATCCTCCTCGGACGCATTGATCCAGCCGGTGAAGGCCTTGCACAGGGTGTTGTCGGACAGGTGGACGTTTCGCCCGATGCCGCTGCCTTTGAGCCGGCAGACGACATCCTTGAAGAGCTCTGGGTGGTCTTCCTCCTTGAACGAGATGCATCCGACGGCGCGCTGCTCTTGCTTTCTGATCGTTTCGTAGTCGTTGTGCGGGATTCGACGGAGCCTGGAGGGCTTGGTGGTTTGGGCGGGCTTGTCAGCAGGTTCTGGGGACATTGTGAAGGAGAGGGAGGTCCGAGGTGGAGGGGGATAGGCGAGTGAAGGATGAAGAGGTGGGAGAGATGGGTTGGTACTCTTTGGCATTCACGAAACGAGTGCTGCGATGACCAGGAGAGGAGGCAAATGAAGGAACTGAGATGTCGTTGCAATGGTAGGAATGAGGCGAGTGAACCCGAGGATCGAGATGATTGATTGAGCAGGTTTCGACCTCGAATGCAAGTGTTGTGGAAAGGATGAAGGGAATCAATTCTCGAACGGTCATTTTATTGAAGGTACGGCTTTGTCAATGAATCACTGTCTCTAGGCTGTCCTCCGATTCAATCTCTTCCTCTGAAGAGACGTTCCAACGCGATCATCCTTATGAGGTTCAACAATCAAATATTTGGGTTGCTATCCAACAGTCGATTGTTCAGGTTGCTGTTCCATCCGCACTCGAGCCCAAGCAGTCTTGGCAGTCGTCTTCTCTCGCCTTCGCCAAGCCAGCTTTCCTCATATCCTCGTGACCCACGCCCCATCATAACATCATCAGGCCAGAAGTGGTCTTAATGATCGCGCAGATCTTGGGCACGGTACGATGCATTCTGGCACATAAAGACCTGACATCTCGCTGATTTGGGGCCCTTGACTCATCGGTCTGTATCTTTTCTTTTACAAGACAAGGTTGTTCTTTGAGCATTCCTACATACATATATCTCAGCAAGACAGAAGCCTATATCTAGTTTTGACTCTCCCTATACCTCTATCGGCCGATCCGCATTTTAACACGCTCCCGTTCCTACACTCGCTAATTCTTTTTTCACCAATCGAAACGAACCACGCCTATCGAAATGGCCAGGACCATTAGGCTGATCGAGCCCGCGGGCAAACGCCGGCCTGGCTCTGCATCGAGTCAAACCTACCGGACTCGATGCCAGCAACGTCACCAGGGCGCCTGGCAGCAGCACGGCGCCTCGACCGAGTTTGTATGATATGGACCTTTCTGCAAGATTAAAAAAAATTGTCGAAGCCTCCTTAACCTCGACCTGTGATTTTGAGTTTTTTACAGTCCCGCCTCAACCACGCTCCGTCCAACTCTACCACGTCGAACAAGGAGTATAAGTTGCTGTTTGGCCCTGCGCGGTCGTCTTCTCTGGCACTGCTACTCACTGTTCACTCGAGAAACAAAAACAACAACAGAGACGCTCAGCACGCCTGTTCTGCCTCTCTCGCGAACAGGACTCCAGCTCAGTGTCAACACTATCAGCTCTGCTCGCCTCGAAGAACCCTATTTCCCCTAAACCATCAACTTAAGAATCTTGCTCGACTTGTCTTGTTTAAAATGGCTCGCACTATTCAAATTTCTGAACCCTTCAACTTGGCATCCGATATCATGACCGCCGACAAACGATCAAGCGACGTTACCGCCACCACTCCTTCATACTACCACGGATCCCGCGCTGATCTAGACGACTGCATCAGCAGCGCGATTCAAAGACTCGAACTCGTGCGCCAGGCGATGACTGCAATCGCGGCTAAGCATCCTATTAGCAACGACGCCCTCGCCGACCTCGTAGACGAAGCGCAGGCCATCATCAACGGCGCCACATTCACCGTCAAGCGATTCTACCACGACAAGGAGGAAGGCCTGCGGACGGCACGGGAGCGCGAGTACGCTGCTCTGGAGGAGCAGAAGCCCGGGTGCTTCTCACGCCGGGTCAAGCGCATCTTCATCAAGCTGCGATACGACCTCGGGGGCACGGCGGCGTCCATGGCCGCGGGCAGGGACGACCGGATCAGGAAGCTGCAGTATGCGATGGATAAGGTAGAGAGGCACCGGCTGCTGGTGCAGTTGGAGGGGGGGACGGCGCCGTACTGAGGATGAGGATAGGCATTATGATGAGGAAGAGGGTGCTTAGGTCGGCGTGATCTAAGGCGTCAGCATACGTTCAGGATGTGCGAGGGTTGCATGAGACGGTTTTCAACATGTGGCTTCGAATCTACTGGCGTTGGACGGATTCCGGTCGGGGGATTTCATTGAGGCTCTTACGGTGGCGTCCGTAACGGCTGCACTTGCAAACTCTGCAGGCAGCATTTTGTGTTAGTCAAGATGTTATTTTCTCGGTTTCATCCAAGCTTGACGTGGAAGCAAATCAACAGGCTAAGTGATAGTTTGTAAATCATGCTGTGAGTTCGACCTTGTAGGCCTTGCCAAGAGGCCCTAATAAGAATGAAAATACGGATCTCGATAGTAGGATAGCATCATGTCGCTGCCCGTAATGCCGATCAACTGCTATTGCGGGCAGCTATAGATAGATATACGCGCTCGAATGGAGATTGCCTTTTCGCAAGGGAAAAAGGCTGAAACCTGCCAAGGCCATCAAGCTTTCAGCTGGGAATTGGCACGAATGAAATGGATCCTTGAAGCGCCCCCCTGCGTGCCGCCCAGCGGGTGCTGAAGGCGTTTGTCAACCCCAGTCAACCCGATCAACAAATAATGGGCGACGCAGGCCCAGCCTCGTGTTCCTCTCCGTGGGGGTAAAGTGCTGGATAGCCGAATATAACTTTGTTGTATCTGCATCGCGCTTAGGGATTCAACCTATTTTTGTTGGTTCCCCCATTTCCTCTCTCTACGCGATGGACCGCCGTCTCCTAAAAGCGAATGGCATCTTTTTCGAAGAGGACCCGGCCGAGTCTGCCGTGCTCCCCTCTCACGTCGAGTCAGTCCGGGATGCGCTGCTCGACTTTACCAGCACGATTCCGCACAAGTGGTCCTGCGAAGTTGACGAGGACCTGAAAGGCATTGAGAATGCTGTTGGCTTGACAGTTGGCGAGCGGACTCGTGTCGTAGAGGCCATAGTGGAGTGCGAGAAGGTGAAGGGCCGGGCGTCGCGCCTCAACCCGAGGGGGGACAGAGGGCACTGGAAGCGCAACTTCCAGGAGCTGTTTCTTGAGCCGCTCAAGAGACAGGCGATGATCTCGCCCGGTCGGTCTGGATTGTGAGTGCCAGAGCTCAAGAATGTTTCATCTACTGACCGTCGCAGAATGGCACGCACCGAGCTTTACCTGGACTCGCTCAAAGAGTATGTATGACTCCCACACCTTGCGACGTGAATAGACTCCCGCTGACAGAGGCTCTGTAGCGAAAAGAGCCTATCGTGGACGTTGTTTGGGCCAGGACAGGACTTCCGACCGAGAGACGACCTCCAGGAGCCCAAGCCAGACTGGGTTGCGCACTTCCCCATCCACGGCTTCTCCGGCAAGCCCAGGGACATCTGGGACTCTTGCCCCAGGAACTCAATCACCGACAACTTCTCGCGGGCCACGCTGGAGCACCTCGCCAGCCACGGACTGCAGCCCAGCGCGACGGGCGTGGTTCAGAACGGGAGGAGGAGGGCGGTTCTGCCGCAGGACTACGTGTGCTTCCCCTGGCTGATTGTCGAGAACATGAAGGCCGGGGATACAGAAGAGTTCTGCTACGCCCGCGCTGCCAATGCCGGCATGGCGGCGGTGGCGATGCTACGGAACTTGGCGAGGCATGGGAGGACGTACGACACGGTGGTGACGTTGACTACGACGGGGAGCGTGGTTCGCGTATGGCTCATGTACTCTGCCAACTCGCCGGGCATATATGTGAGTAGGATGCCATTAAGCGGTGTGGTGGTTTGGATTGCTGATAAAATTTGATCATTAGGAGATGCAGTGCGTTTGGGCCGGTAATCTGACGCAGATGATCGACGTTCTGTACCTCAAGGCGATTCTCGACAACTGCTACACGTGGGCCTCGCGGGTTCTAAAGCCCTGGATCTCGACCCAGATCGACTTGTGGAAGCAGCACTGTCCGGATGACTGCTCGGACCCGTTTGAGGCTACGCTTCGACGGCGAAAGGAGCCTGCCTCTGAGGGGACAGATGGGGATGATACCTCACGGATCGAGGGTCCGAAGGGCTACGAAACTCTACGGAAACTGCTCAGGGAAGAGCATGATCGTCTGCTGAGGGGGTTGCAGCTTGACAAGAGAAAGGTGACGACTCGGTCCATGGCAACTCAGACAGACGATGACCTCGGAAAACTGCCCCCAAAACCCAACCTTGGAGCAAAAGATACGACTCCTCCCGGACGGAAACCGTGGTCGGCTTTTAACTTTCCAACAGAAGCTCACCTAGGGTTCCAGTACCATCCGAGTCGAAAGCCAGCTCCTACAAAGAGCCCCTGGCGTCCAGCGCAGACGTCTCAACCTGCAACCAGCACCTTTGTATTCTCGCCCAGCGTGAAAATACCAGAGACTCGTCTGGAACCGGAGAAGGCCTTTGTCTGGGGGGGAACGGAGGCGAAACTATTCCAGGGCCCCAAGACGGATATTTTCAAGCACAAGAAGAAACTGAACGGCAAAGGCCGTATTGTGATGGTCAAGTTGCCCGACGTGTCGTCGGAGGAGCTGCTTGCTTCGAAGCCTTGGCTGAGGGCAGAGATTGAACGGAAAGCCAAGGGCAAGGTGCCAAAGAAGGATGTTCTGACGAAAGAGGAGGAAGGCAAACTCAAGGAATCGGTCGGGGAGGCCGTCAAGGTATGAGTGGTCAACAGCAGCATTTTGTGAGGTGAGCCCTGCTGACATTGGTAGGCGACCAACGACTTGGTTTCGCCTCCATCGTGGAACTTTGTCATAGGCCAGGGTGTTCAGAAGAGAGTGTCGGAACTTGGTGAGACCAGTTCCCTGTGTGCGCATGATGGCTCGGAGGACGAATCTCGTGCGCTGCTGCTGGAGCCGGATCCGAAGCCGGGGTTTTCTTTCAACACGCCGATTGCGTCAAAGGACTTGCCTATACGTCAACCTGAAAACGAGAGCGAGAAGAAGGTCGAGACGAAGAGCTGTTCGAGTCCCAAGCCTGCGGAAGAGGAACAGGATGTATCGTCGCCGGTGAATCCTGGATCGGCAGACGCTCCATTAGCAAAGCTGCCGACTTTAACCAAGTCGCCCATCTTCAAGGCGGAGGACGTGGCAAAGAAGAAAGATGTTGGCTGGGAACCTCAAAAGACGGCTCCCGGACTAAATCTGTTACGGTTCGGGGCGTCTTCGTTGACCAAGCCTCCCATTTCGCCCAAGCCAGCGACCAGCACAACCAGTGACCCCAAGACGGCAAAACCAGCTGTCGAATCAATCTTTGCCACCGAGAAAACAGCAACATCAGCCCTTGGGACAATCTTTGCCGAGAGAGCGGCAAACGCAGCTTCCGCGACGAAGCCCCCGACCGAGCTGGCGAAGCTAGCGCCGTTCACGTTCAACTTTGGACCGACCAGCAATCCGACCAAGGTGATGGCCGTGCCTCAGATATTTGGACCAGCGACTAATTCGACTGCCGGGGTGTCTTCCATCTTTGGAGCGAAGGCGGGGGGGCAAGCTGAGAAGAACCTCCCTGTGTTTGGAAAGGGCTGGTTATTCGGGGATGATGCAGGGTCGACGAAGAGCGCTGAGGCCAAGAAGGCAGAGAAGGACTCGGAGAAGAAACCCAAGATCGAGAAGGGGCCACTAGGAGGGACGGACACGGAACCTAGCGACGGACCGCGATCGAAGAAGCCATTTGTGTTAAGAAAGGACCCCAAGCCGGCCAGGACTGTCGAGGGGACGGATAAAGCTCAAGGCTCTGGAGACCAGAACGGTGGAGAAGATGCGTATTTTGCGGGATCTGAATTGGATGACGAGGAGGAGATCTGGGAGGAGGCGGTGATGGGTAGAAGAGATGGGCCTAATCCAGAGAAATAGCCAGTGCTAAAGACCTTGTGTTGTGCTAGAACACTTGCCGAGAACAGTAATAGACTCTGAACATGGTACAAGGGTAGTTGGCTTATGTTCTCAAACCCTAGTTTTAAACTTGTTCGCTGGAGTTGGTGTTCCTTGAAGCGCCGGCAACTATTACCCCGATGTTCGGCAACTGGTTGCGCTAGTTGAACTCTCGAGGTTTCTCAACCACAACCGGTGATGTCAATGGGGGTCACGAGGTCAAACTAGGGCACGGGTGAGGGACTTGCTGTGTAATATCAAACATGATTGTATCCAACAAGCCTCTCATCTCATTCGCTGCCTCGTGCATCTCCTTGATCCTTCGAGATAGGACTGGGCCAAGCCAGATAAGCAGATTCTGACTGAGGCTTGGCTATGACAAGATAGGAAAGTTTTTGGGCCACTTCTTATCTATGCTGTCTCACTGACCTATTTAATCCCCAGCCTTATTGCTCTCCAACAGCCAAACTACCGGCATTCGGCACTGTTCAAGAGGGTGTAAGAGGGAGGGGGATAACAATCCCTGGGAGACCGAAAAACTGCGTCTTGGCTGCCTCTTTCGGTCTAGCACCCCCGGGCCCCTCCCCTCCGCCCAGTTCCGGCCTCCGCTCCAATACAAGGACCTTTGGGACCCGTTCCCGTGGTTCTCCAACCAGCAACTGGCACACTTCGGCCGGCCTTCTATTCATACTCGGAAAGCAAAGAAGCAGAGAAACCTTGACAACGAGAGGAAACGCACTCACACACACAGGGGAGAGAGAGAGAAAACGTGCTCATCGTCAAGGCATGCGCGCTTTGTTAGTCAATAATAGTCGATTCTGGCCCCTTGCTGCGGATCTCGCTGCTCCCTAGACGCCCGGCTCAGCTTGCTTGTTTCTTACCACTCCCCCCCTCCCGTTCATTCCTGTTCCCATATGGCTCCAGGTAGCAAAAAGTCCAGAAACGTACGATCTGGGCCCGTTGCCGACAAGCCATGTCACAACTGTCGCCGCCGGAGGCTTCGCTGTGATCGCCTGGTCCCACACTGCGCCAAGTGCGAGGCAAAGGGCGTCGAGTGCCTGGGCTACGGCCAGCTCTTCCACTGGACGGGCGCCGTTGCGTCGAGGGGTAGGCTGGCCGGGCAGAAGTCGAGCGCCGCCTTGTACGACGATGGCCCGGCACCGGCGGCGAGGCCCACGCCTGCTGCAGAGTCAAGGGTCTCGATATCATCTGCTTCCTCCCTCTCCTCCGCCTCTCCCGCCTCTCCCTCCTCCTCCTCCGCTGCCTCCTCCTCCGCCTCGCCGTCTGTTCACACGTCGTCGCCTTCCTTTCTCGCCCCCAGCCTCCCCGAGCTGGAGGAGGTGACGGAGACGTCCGACATAGAGGACATCACGCCAGAGGCGGAGCCCAACTTCAACCTCGTCATCGATGATCATGCAACCCCCGTAGCGAGCTGCGACACGCAGCTCGTCTGTACCACCGGGCATGGCCTGGAGGGAGAGGCGTCGACGCCGTGGGTGCTCGTCGATCCGCTGTACCAAGACATTACGAGTAACCACAGACAGTACCTCGCTTATTGTAGGTAATCACTGGACAATCTGAAAGCAGAAGAAACAGTCCATTGCTGACCATTGCAGTTGATGCGCGGCTCAGTCGAGACTTTGTAGCCTACGACGTGCCCGACAACCCGTTTCGAAACCTCCTCAAATTCACTCAGGCCCACCCTCTCCTCCGGCAAGTCATCATCGCCGCGTCGGCGACGCACATGTACAACCGCTCGCGGCCCTGGCTTGCCCCGGACTCGCTCGACAGGGGTCCGGGCCCCAAGACTCTGCTGATGGACGCCCTCGAGGCCAAGCACCAGGTCCTGCGCATGCTGCCGTCGGCGCTGCAGAGCATCGAGTCCATCGGCGGGGACATTGTCCTGGCGGCGGTGCTGTTCCTGATCAACGTCGAGCTGATCGAGTCGGGCAAGCACAACTGGAAGGCTCACTTTGACGGCGCGGGGAGGATCATGAAGCTGCTGGGGCCGGTGGCGGACGTGGACGAGAGTCTGAGGGACTATATGATGTCTGACTGCTTCATGTGCGTGAGAGAGAGAGAATGAGAAGACTCAAAAACTTGCTCATTGAGGCTGACCTGCCAATATAGTTATTACATCCTGGAATCCACATTCCGGCCCACGGCGTCGGAGCCACACTCTTACTTCCAGTCGTGCCAGGCGTTGCAGGTCCTTACCAGGACGACAAACAGCTACTACTGCTGTCCGCCCGAGCTCCTCGAGATCATGCTCATCGCGTCAAAGCTCTCCGACACCAAGCACGACGACGTCGTATCCGCCGACATGGTGACCGCGGCAGGGGCGGCACTCCTGGACCGCACCCAGAACTTTGACGTCCTCCCCTGGGCGCGACAGGTCAACAACATCCCCGTCACGGAGCAGGACCCCGTGCTGAGCCGCTTCAGGGTGGCGTCGGCCCACCGCCTGGCGACCTGCCTGTACATCCTGCACGCGATCCCCTCGGTGCAGGCCTGGGTGGGCGAGGAGCTGGCGGACACGCTGCTCGACGAGCTGCAGGAGGTGCTGTCGACCATCCCCGACGACGACACCAACCTGAAGGCCACGACGTGGATCACGTTTGTGTTTGGCGCGTGCTCGAGGACGCCCGAGAAGAAGGCGTGGGTGACGGTGCAGATCAAGAAGCTGATGCTCGAGTCGCCGTGGGGGTTTCTCTACGCGGCGAGGGATGCGCTGCAGATGCTGTGGGCGGTCGAGGCGGAGGGGAGGCCGATGGGGAGTTGGGTGCAGACGCTGAGGGACCTGCATCTGGATTTCCTGATTGTGTGATTAGGCCTTGGACGGAGCTTTGAAGGTTGGTTTGCGGAGGATGAGATTGTGTACTGTTGTGACTTGGGATGGTGTTGAAAGTAAGGGAATTTCTCAACGGAAAGGTTGGCACAGGATGGGAGTTGGTATGACTAAGGGGTTTTCGGCCTTGATTAGGTAGTCCTTGGAACTGGCGTAAGCGATGGTTGGAGTTTTGATGTGGACGTGTATAGTTAACGAGCAATGAGATTCAACGATTACCACTCTGATGCCCAGATTATTTCCACTGGCTTGAGGGACTGGAATACGGGGCTTTAGGTTGCTATGGCCTATGACTACCTCTATCTCTTCAGCATATCCCTTATCAGACATCCTCAGGCACCTCATGCCACTGCCCCTCCGCCTGGAACGCCCTCCGCCGAAAGTACACCCTCTTGGCCCACTTCCAAGCCTCAGCCAGCACCATAAAGACGAAGACATCCACAAAGACAATCGCCCACTCCCACGTCAGCCCCTCGTGCATAAACACAACGTGGTTCAGCCTCGGGATATACAGCGTCGGGAACACCACAAAGAAGACCAGCACCACCGAGAAGAACAGGAACTGGTTGCCCCAGAGGTGCAGCGCCCACGCCCTGAACCCCTTGGGCATGTAGAACAGCGAGCGGCGGAAGTCGATGAGCCCCCACGCGAACAGGAGGAAGATCCACGTCATGGTGGTGTAGCAGGTGGCGCGGGCGCGGAACACGGGCTCGCACGCGGGAGAGTACTCGAGGTTGCAGTTGGAGCCGAGGTCGCCGTTGTTGAAGCCGAAGATGACCAGAGTGAAGGAGCCGAGCACGCAGCCGGCCATGATGGTGCCGTAGACGACCATGTCGACGAGGAACTCGGGGGTGAAGACGCCGTATTTGAGCTGCCAACTGTAAGTATGACGCGGAAAACATGAGGGGGATGAAACTTACATTCTGAGGAGGTCGGTTCAGGATATCAGGAACGGCCTTTTCAAAGCCAAGACCGGTCTCGCAGAACGCTCCCGTGCCCATCAGCATCCAGATGATCTCAACGGGCGTGAGCTGGAACACCGAAACACCGCTGCTGTCCTTGAAGGCCAGACCAGCGAGGAGCGTCACGACAAAGCCAATGTTCGCCGCCAGAACATGCAGGATGAACTTTTGGATGTTGTCAAAGATGCGGCGACCCTCCTCGATGGCGTTAAGGATGGACGCAAAGTTATCGTCGGTGAGGATAATATCTGACGACTCCTTCGCCACGTCCGATCCCGTCCCCATGGCGATGCCCACGTCGGCGCGCTTGAGACTCGGGCTGTCGTTGACGCCGTCTCCCGTCATGGCGACGTAGCGCTGGCGTCGGTGAAGGGCCTCGATCATGCGGACCTTTGTGCTGGGAGCACAACGAGCCACGACCAGGGGAAGCTGAGGAAGATCGTCAATCTGAGAATCAGTGAGGGCGTCAAAGTCATGGGCTGCCATCATCATGGTCTCGGTGACATCAGCGGGGAGCAGCCGCGCCTTTTCAGGAGAAGGAAGGATGCCCACGTCGACGGCGATAGCGCGGGCCGTCTGAGGATGATCACCCGTGAGCATGTGGACGACGATGCCTGCGCCTTGGCATGCGCGGACGCTGGGGAGGGATTCCGGGCGCGGGGGGTCGTAGATGCCGATGAGGCCACGGAAGATGAGGTCGCGCTCGAAAGTGCTGCGGTCGGGAATGACGTCGTCGACAAACTCGGACTCGGAGACGACGCGAGGGTTGACTTTGTGGGCGAGGGCGAGGACTCGGAGGCCTTGGCTGGCAAGAGCCTCCATGTTGAGGTGAATATCGTGGCTGATCTCACTGGTCAGGGGCTGGACCTCGTCGTTGATGGCGATGGAGTTGCAGGACGAGAGGACTCGCTCCACGGCGCCCTGTTTCTATGGTCAGTTTTGTTGGATGGAGTAATGGGTTTGTACTAACCTTGGTAAAGACATGAGTTTCGTTAGCTTCGACATGGTGGAAGAGAACAGTCATCTTCTTGACGTCCGAATCAAAAGGATACTCGGCCACATGCCTCCACTCAGCCTTTTCACCCTGCGACAGCCCGAGCCTGCTCCATCCAAACCGACCCGCGAAAACCTCGATCGCGGTCTCCGTGGGAGCACCCTTGGCCTTCCACTCGCCCGGGTTAGCGGAGCCGTCGTCGCTCTGCTCCACGGTAGCAAGGTTCGCCAGCGAAGCAACGTTGAGATACCACCTCAGGCCTGCCCTCGCAGCTGCCTCCTCGTGAGCAGAGACGGCCGGCCCCTCGTCTCCCGAGCCGGCAGCGTCCTTGGGCTGCGAGCCATGGAGGCGGACCTGGCCTGCAGTTGGGTTGTACACCTCGCTCGTCGCCTCGACCGAGTATGTTCCACAGCCCGGGACCCATGCCTTCCGTACGACCATGCGCCCCTGGGTGATGGTGCCGGTCTTGTCGGAGCAGATGTCTGGAAAAAAGTGGTCAGCCGGGCTATACGGCGCATGAAAAGATACTCACTGGTGACACCTCCCAGGGCCTCCAGACTGGAGAGGTTTCGGACAATGACATGTCGCTCGAGCATCTTCTTTGTGCCCGCCGCCATGGTCAGCGTCAGGACCAGCAGGAGAGAGACGGGGATGGTGCCGATGGCGGTGGTGATGGCGTAGATGATGACGTCTTCGCGGGCGTCGAACCGGTTGGCCCCCAGGACGACGACGGCGCACACGACGGCGAAGAGGAACAGCCAGAGGAACAGCTGCGCGAGCTTCTTCTGCAGGGGGGTGCCCACCGTGAGGCCAAGGAACTCGCCCACCCAGTCGCGGACAGGGTCCCAGGCCGCTCGGAAGGGGGACCGAGGGCCGTCGTCTTTGCTGCCCTTTAGGTCGCCGCTGCTGCTGAGCGCGCCGGCGATGAGGCCAATCTCTGTGAACATGCCCGTTGCAAAGACGACGCCGCGGCCGCGCCCCTTGGTGATGGTCGAAGAGCTGTACACCACGTTGAGGCGGTCCCCAGGTCCGGTGTCGGCGTCAAAGGTCATCCTGGGCATTTTCAGGATCGGCACCGACTCTCCCGTCAGCAGCGCCTCGTCAGCTTCCAGGTTGACCGCCTCGATGAGGCGCATGTCGGCCGGGACAGAGTCTCCAGTGTCCAGGTCGACGACGTCTCCGGGGACGACCTCTGCCGTCTGGACGGTGATGGTCTTGCCGCCGCGAAAGACCTTGCAGGTAGGGGAGCCGAGGGTGCGGAGGGAGTCGATTGTCTTTTCTGCCTGCAGGCTCTGGAAGAAGCCGATGAAGATGTTGAGGAGGATGATGCCCGCGAGGATGCCGCCCTCGATCCAGGCCTGGATGCCGAAGCTAGCTGCCAGGGCCAGAAGCAGTACCTACTGTGCCCGGCGGCGGTCGTCAGAGGGTGCTACAATTTTGACGAAAGCAAGGGGGTTCAGGGCGACGTACCAGCGTCATGGCGTTGAATATCTGCTCGAGAAAGATCTTGACTGGCTGGACGCCCTTTCTCTGCTCCAGCTCATTGGGCCCCATGTCCTCCAGCCGCTGGGGGATGTCTTCCGGCTCGAGACCCCTGGTGGCATTGCTGTTTAGCTCATCGAGGACTTGCTGACTTGATAGGCTGTGAGGAGGTTGCGTGAGAGGCTTGTTGGATTGGCCGGGGACATGCTCTCCCAGGATGGGAGCGTGGACGGGTCGTTTGCCCATTGTTGCAGGGGGTTGGAAACTTGGGGAAGAGAAGTAGTTCCAGAGAGAGTGTCGAGAAGACGGAAGAAGGGGAATTGAGATCCATTATATACACGGGTTGGGAGGCGTTGATCTTGTAGAAGAGGTTCTACACTTTTCGCCTGGCCGTCTTGTGTTGCCTTTTAGGGTAATTGACCGCGGGGGTGGTGGAAATCTCTGTGAGATGCCTGTTTGGGAGTGTGGCCTGTGTATCT
The DNA here is from genome assembly GCA_033030565.1 of Fusarium nematophilum. Taxonomy (NCBI): domain Eukaryota; kingdom Fungi; phylum Ascomycota; class Sordariomycetes; order Hypocreales; family Nectriaceae; genus Fusarium; species Fusarium nematophilum. Next base: position 26,079 of record JAVIXY010000152.1, read on the forward strand.
TCACTTACACCGGACAGTCCCCGGTTGACTTGCAATAGTTTAACTCCAAGTACTTCAAGGGCACCTTAATAGTAGGACATTTTCAAATTAAATTCCCTTAGGAGTTCTTAAAATCTATTCAAATAGCCTCTGGTTGCGGCTTTGGAATTCAACAAAATATTGATACTGTTCGAATATTGACTGTGCGAATGACCTCTGCCGGGTGTGATTCTCCCTCCACGGCATCACGACAAAGACTTTGAATCGGAATGCCGAATACTACCAGAAACTCGGGACTTGCCAACCTCACCGACGCCAAGATCCCGTCGAGTGGAGCGGCTCTAGTCTGGGGATGGGCGGCGTCGAGGATGATTCGCCTCTAGTATGTTTCTTATACGTAATAGGCGTGGCCACCTTGCTTCGGGCGGCTACTTTGCCCGATCTGTCGATATCCCAGGGTTAGGATGGAGCCTCATTAATTGGGATGGCAGTTTCAATTGAACTCTGCTGACGTCAAGTTGAGAAGGGATGAAGGACGAGAAGTCGGGATGTGTCAAGGGTGTAGTTGATGACAATTGAAGCCAACACTAGACCCAGAGCAGGTCTGCGCGAGGAAATGCTGAGAAGATCAGGATTGCTAAGCTATTTATACAATAATAATAACTACTACAAGATACAAGTAGACGTCCATCTCGTACATACATTGTGGAAGATCCAGTCTTCTAACCGTAACAGTAAGCCTCCAAGTCCCAAAACAGAAGTCCTCTATATACTCCAGTCATACCCATACAATCTTCATACTCAATGAAATCATTAAAAAAGACATCACATCGCAGCAACTCGAGTGCCGTTCTTGGAGCACAGCGCCAAGGCGTACAACTCCATCCACTCCCCTTCATCCCGCGACTCCAGCCTTGTATAAGTCTGCGCCATCCTCGCCACCACATAGTGAGTTTCCAGAAGCGCATATTGTTCTACGCCAGTCAGCCTTGTACTCTTGAACTCCTAAAAGGTACTTACGCCCAATGCAGGCTCGCGCGCCGCCGTTGAAAGGCAGGTATCCCCAGCCAGGTCTCAGATCCTCCCACCGCTCGGGAATAAACTCGTCCGGGTTTTCCCCGTAGACGGCCTCGTCGCGATGCATGGCGTAGACGTTGTAGAACATGGCTGTCCCCTTGCGGATGAAGAGGGGGGACTGGCCGTCTGGGCCGCCGCCTCGGGGGATGGTGGTGTCCCTGACTGCGACGCGGGCGTTTGTGGGGATGACGGGGTGCAGCCGGAGGGCTAGGGGTGTTAGATGTGTTTGAACAGGGCTGGGGGGGGTTGGACTTACATTCGTTGACGCACCACTTCATGTACTTCATCTCTTTGAGCTGGCTTGCGGTTGGGATGTCGTTGCCGGCAACGCTGAGGACCTCTTGTCGGAGCTTGGCAAAGATGTGAGGGTTCTTGGCCAGCGCAAAGAACAAGTTGCTCAGGAGGCTTGAGGTGGTGTCTCGGCTCGCAAGGAGGATGTGCAGGATCTGGTCGCTCAGACCCTTGCGGTCCTTTGCTATGGCCAGTATGTCGGTCAGGAAGCTGGAGTTGTCGGGCGACTGCCTCAGGGACTCGTCGATAAAGTCATCCAGGTACTCGTACACGCGCTTCTTGGCCCTCTTTGCGGCAAAGTTGAACTTGAGCTGGTGCAGAGGGCCGAGCTGCATCTGCTGGATGATCTCCTCGGAGCAGACCATGTAGTCGTCTACAAACTGCTGCTCCCTCGAGTGGTCCCCTTTGCTGCTCAGCATGCCCGTCGAGTGTCCCATGAGGAACTCTGTCGCGACGTCCATGGTGAGGCCAAGAAACAGAGGCTGGAGGTCGACCTCTCTGCCATCAGTAGGAACATGGTTCGTAAAGGCTTGAAAGTTGCGCTCCAGCGTCTCGAGGAACGGCGCCGGGTTCTCCTTCTTGAAGCTCCGTCTCAGCACCGTCCTGGCATGCTTCCACGTGTGGCCCGACATGACAAAGATGCCCCTGCCAAAGACGTGCCCGATGACAGAGGTGCGGAACTCGGGCAGGTCAAAGTCCTCCGAGGCAGCGGCCAGGATGTGCCTCAGGTTCTGGGGGTCGCAGGTGTAGACGCACTGCCACGTCCAGCGGCGCTCGATGTATGTGGTGCCCATCTCCTTGAAGGCGAGCCACGTGCTCTCGAGGTACCGCTCGGGGGCCTCCCCAAAGAAGACCCTGTAGAGAAAGTCCAGCCCGATGATGGGGTCCTTGACGGGGACCTTGCTGGCGGCATCTTGGCAGCCGCGAGACTTTGAGAGGCTCCGTCTTCGGAGGAATGTCTCGGCGGCGCGGAGGGGGATGGGAAGGAGGAGGAGGAGCAGGACGAGGAGGAGGTGCTTCTCCAGGAGGGAGGTCAAAAGTACAGCCAACATGATTTAGGAAAGAAATTACAAGTAAAAGATATTCGAGTCAACAGAATGAGGAAAGAGGCTTGAAAGCCACCCGTCTTGGTGTGGGCTTGGGGAGGGTAAAAGTAATGTTCTCGTGGAATTATCCCCGACGGCCTGGATCAGTGTTCCAGACTGGCCACAAGACATACGCCCCCCCTCTGCCCCCCTATCGACCCATCGTGATATACACGCCCACCAAGGCCGTGTCGTGTCCGAGTCTCAGCCGCCAAGATTGCTCATGGCCTTGTTCTCTGAATAGGAGCTGATGTCACCAGAGGGTCCTCGCTCTCACGATGGTGAGTTCTGGAAGGTATATGCTTCGTCGTAATTAGAAACAGCACCAGCCTCAAGGGGGCGGGAGCTGTCATTGGGGTCCAGCTTAGAACAGGATCCCTAGTTTATTCTGCCTTGCCCCCACAGGCTTGGGTCGACGACTGTATGGCCGTGTGCTGGCAACTATCAATAATTACCCATTTATCCTGCTGTGAAACGGGGAAAACAAGGTGGAATCATCAGACACCTCTTGATTCTCTTTTCCGCCCTGGAGGATCAAAGGGGGACAGGTCAAGGAGGAAGCCTGCAGTGTTCCTCCAGTGACATCGGGACCTGGCGTGCTCGGGGCAGTAGCTCGCAGGTCCGCATGAGTCTGTATGATGGGAGGCTAAAGATCCGGGCTTGCGGGCGAACCAGCGCGGCTGTTCTGGCAATTGCTTGGTTCCTGGGAGGCAGTCAGCTGCGATGTATGCACTTGAGTCTTACTGCCCAAGACTAGGGTAGCGCCACTCTTTGGCGAGTCACACAGGTCTTGGGCATGACGACGGGCTAACTATTGATCAGGGGGTCAGAGAGGGCGGGAACTGACAGCTGGCCCTGGGCCGGGTTTCTCATGACAGCGCACCCGGAAGGACAATACAGAGACGGCGAGATCCAGATGCGGCACGGTCCGAGACAGCGTAGATTGGGTCATGAGACAGAGGGGGGGGGGGGGGGGGGGGGGGGGGGGGGGGGGGGGGGGGGGGGGGGGGGGGGGGGGGGGGGGGGGGGGGGGGGGGGGGGGGGGGGGGGGGGGGGGGGGGGGGGGGGGGGGGGGGGGGGGGGGGGGGGGGGGGGGGGGGGGGGGGGTGCTTGCCGTAGTATCTCCAAATAGAGTTGTCCCGAGTCTTGGTCAACTACCTGAACCTGAGAAGCACAGAGACAGACACCTCTTTTGCCGTCCCCCTCTGCCGAGCCCCGGAATAGTATACCTGATGACTGACTTGCACGGGAAGAATCCTGAGGAAACGCCCGGAGCCCCAACGGGAAAAACTGGAAAGATGTTGTCAAGACTATGCGCGGCGGAAATAAATCTATCCTTAGAAAACCCCCAGGTTCATGCCTGTCGGTCCTCCCTTCGAAACCCTGGGTCTGAGCTGGCGGTGGACTGAGTGGCCATTCGTATCTTGCGCATGGCAATTGGGCGGTGGTCTGTGGGTCGCTATATCGTATATATAGGGTGCGTCAATGTTATGCATCCCATCCCGCATGAGCATTGGCATGAGCCATCGCAGCCTCACCGGAAGCCGTTGACAAAAACCACTTCACCAGCCACCCGGCAGAGGAGCGGAGCGTGTTTCAAACGGGGCGGCTGGTCCGTTGGTTCACTCAAGAGGGATTCCCTGGAGGGATCTTCCTGGAAGGGGATGCTGGGAATCCTTTGCTGTCAGTTGAGCCTAATTTGGGGGATGGGCTGCCGCCGAGGGGATCTGGTGCAGGGATGTGGGCTGTAGGAGATGGATCAATTAGCTTCGGGGCAGCAGAGGAATCGTTTTAGGCATGAATCGTTGTGATGAGTAGCATGTTTGGACAAGGGTTTCAGTCTGTAGTCGTCGACAGAGGCATCAGATCAGATGCAGTTTCAACAAGCAGTTTCATTAGGGTTGGAACTGATCTTCAGAAGATCTTCAGAACTGATCTCCATTCTTCAGAATTAATCTTCAGAATTAACCTTCCTTCAGAATCCCATAAAAAAAAGGGTCCCTCGACAGACGGCACGTCGATCTTTCATGTATCGTAAACGGTGACTTCCACGTGTCTCAGATAGATGTGTCTCAGTTGCTTCTCTTCTGTCCACCGTCACCTCCAGCGATCCTGCAACTGGGACCTCACTGACAATGAGTGATACCCGGCAAGACTCTGTAGAACGGACGAAAATAAATACGGTTCCGTCGTTGGCTCCCAGGGCGAGTGGCGGGCGAGTTGAGCCGCCATTGGGTCGTGGCACGCCAGCTGTACAACTCTCTTGTCTCGACTCCCCCTCTTCCGACGTGTACAGTGTCAGCACGGGCTCGGGCGGCCCAAGCTGTCGGAACCGGAGGACTTTCCCTCTTGTCGTCATGTTTTTGGGTGACAATCTTGGGTTGCATGAAATGGATCTGACATGGGGGCTTTGCTGCCGTGCTGCAAGGCAACTCGTACTTCCGGGGAGTTTCTTCTCTCTCTCCCACGCATCGTATTTAACCCTGCATTATTCTCCTTTGACCGAGGTTTGCCAATCCTCCATCCGTAGCTTGTTTTTTTGTTTCGGTTTCTTCTCTCCCCTTGTACGACTTACACCCAAGCCTCAAGCCTCAATATTGGTTTCTGATTCAGCCTCTCAAGTCTAATACTCCCACCTCCGGCCACCATGGCTGGCCATCTGTCAGAGGTCTTTGGAGACCCCATCCCTGACCTGCACTTGACGCTATGGGATCTATTTTCGTCCGCCGCGGCGTCATACCCGGACAGAGACGCCATCGTCTCCATGTGGCAGCCCTCCGAGGACGCCTCCCCCCGGCAGACGCCCAACGGCAGCCACGACTCGTACCTGAGATGGTCCTACTCCCAGCTCAGGGACAGGACAGACCGGCTGGCAGAGTCTCTGGTCCAGCTGGGCTGCCGCCCGGGCATGCGGCTGGCCGTCGTGCTCTGCAACTCTGCCGAATGGGGGCTCTTCTTCTGGGCGGCGGCCAGGCTCCGCATGGCGTTTGTGCCGATCGACGCGGCTGCGAGCGACGCAAAGGCCCTGATCGCCTCTGTCCGGCCGCACGTGGTCGTGGCACAGGATGCAGACGGTGCGGCCGCCCTGGACCTCCCTGAGACAGCCACAGCCGATCCGGGCGTGCGCATCGTCTGCACGGGGGAGGACGTCCATGGCTGGGTCAAGCTGTGCGATGTCTCTGCCCCTAGAGAAGATGCTGTCTCAGATCCTGTCGTCCAGGAGGCAGATGGCGATCAGGCAGCCTTGATCGTCTTCACCAGCGGCACGACCGGTGAGCCAAAGGGATGCTGGCACACCAACCGCAACCTGATATCCCAGTGCTGCGACTTCGACCCCGAGGTCAACGCCATGGGAGCCCTCCGGTGGCTGGTCCACACCCCCGTCTCGCACATCTTCGCCATCAACAACTCGCTCCGCGCCTGGCGCTGGGGCGGCACCGCCGTGTTCCCCTCGCGGGCCTTCAACGTCGACGCCACGGTCAAGGCCCTCGTGCAGGAGCAATGCTCCGTCATGTCGGCCACCCCAACCCTCGTGAAGGCCCTGGTGGCGCACCCTTGCTTCCCGACCGTCGACCAGCTGGACCTCCGCATCGTCACCATCGGCGGCACGTCGGTAGGGCCCGAGGACATCCGTCTCTGCCGTGAAGGGCTCGGCGCGGGGGCCGCCATCCAGGCGTACGGCATGAGCGAGGGCGCCCCCGTCGTGACGTGGACCAGGACGGACCCGGACCTCGTGGACGGCTGGCACCCCGGCGTGGGCAAGGTGCTCCCCGGATTTGCGGCCAGGATCTGCAGGCCCGGGTCGCGGGAGGTGGTGCGGCGATCTGAGATTGGGGAGCTGCACATTGGCGGGACGGCGATCATCACGAGGTATTTCTCCGATGACAGGGGTGGTGGCGACGGCGCCATGTACCGTGATGAAACGGGACCCTGGCTGGCGACGGGCGATCAGGCCAGGATGGATGAGAGGGGCATCGTCTATGTTCTTGGTCGGTACAAGGATATCATCATTCGGGGCGGGGAGAATATATACCCTGCTAGGATTGAAGAGAGGCTTCAGGAGCTGGAGGGTTTGCAGGTGAGTTTTTTTCCCTTCGGTTTAGGAATTAACTAATGGTTGATTAGTCACAAGTTGTTGGTGTTCCGGATGACCTCGCTGGACAGCTGCCTGTTGCTATTGTCAATCTGCCAGAGGGCATGACAAAGGCACAGGTCAGCGAAAAGGCCAGGAGCGTCGATCCGAGATATGCGCTCGGCGCAGTCTACACCCTCGAGGACCTAGGCCTGGACAAGTTCCCCGTGACATCCCTCGGAAAAGTAAAGAAGCAGCAGCTCAAGAATAAAGTCTTGGAGCTGCGCGAGACATGTCCCTCCTCCCCAGTCGAGCAGCCTGATCGACCATTCGTCGCCAAGCTCCTCGATATCTGGGAAAAGTTGACTGGCACTCGTCCCGCCATCACCGAGAGCGTCAAGTATCTCGCCGACAGCATCACCCTCCTGCGCTACTGCGACAATGTGCTGCGCATCTGCGGCCAGCGCCTCTACCTGCAGGACCTTGTTGAGAACGACACGGTCGAGAAGCAGGCGCATCTGCTGCTTACTCGGGAGATTCAACAGGCCAGACTTGGTCTTGCTTCGGAGGTCCCAAAGGCTGATCTTCTAACGCCCATCAAGCAGATGCCTCTAGTGAAGAGCTTCCAGCCAAGTCATGTCGCTTCAGTTGGGGGCACCAACGACGTCTTCACTGCTGCTCGAGAAGCTGTCATCCGTGCTGGCCTGTCAGTCTCTGACATTGACGATGTCATGGCCATCAGGGACTCGCTGCACCGGACGGCGATTGGGCTGCGTCCGCAGTCCTACCACAACCACATGGTGTTCCGCGCCCGAAACGTTGCGCTGCAGCAGATTCGTGGCGGCCTTGAAAAAGCCCTGTCTTCACGGCCGATGCTGAGGACCATCGTGTTCCCTGCCGCAGATGGAAACCCCTTCCACGTCGTCCTCTCTTCAAGCGCTATGCTCTTTGAAAAGCTCATCCACGAAGTAGATGTAGACACGGAGGAAGAGGCTACGAGTCGTTTCAAAGACGACTCAACAGAGAAGCACTCTTCTCCCTTCATGTTCCAAGCCGAGATAGTCAAGGTCGCCGCCGATGGCCAGCTCTATCTCTGCTTCACATTCAGCCACTCCGTCATGGACGCCCTCTCTCTCACGCAATGGCATCATGAGCTGGACCACCGGATCCAGGATGTCAACGTCGATATTCCAGCCTTGACCCCCTACCGGCTATTCTCAGACCTCTTCAGCCAGTACGAGGAGAGCGAGCCAGCCCAAAAGAGCGTCTCTTTCCATGTCAAGAGACTCCGCGGCATCTCCCGCTTTACACGGGCCCTCTGGCCACCCCAGAAAGCGCCCGGCATGATGATCTGCAACGACCAAGGCTCTCCATACGCCGAAGAGCGTCGTCAGGTACGAGACGTCGTCTGGGGAGGCGAGTGGGAGACTCGAGCATCCGAGTTCCAGTACCCGCGATCCGGGCGGGTCGTTGCGCTCTCAGGCCTCGCCGGACTAAAGGACAAGCACGACATCCACCCATCGCTCTTCACCAAGAGCGCCATCATCCTCTTCAACGTCCTCCAGACGGGGTCTTCCCACGCGCTGCTCAACGTCTGGGAGAGCGGGCGGTCCTGGCCCTTTGTACCCAGCTGGATGGAGAAGCTCCTCCCGCCGGCGATGAGCATCGACGGCCCGACTGTGCAGTGGATACTGAACATGGCGGAGGTTGTGCGCAACGAGACTGTGACGGAGTTTCTGCAGCGTATGAATGCTGAGCAGGAGCAGATCAAGGAACATGAGCATGTGCCGTGGAACAAGGTGGTTCAGGCTCTCAGGGATGAAGGCGATGCAGCGGTCGAGGCGTCCTTTAGACAGGCTTTTGTCTGGGATGTCAGCATGGCTATGAGCCTTGCGAGGGATGACCAGTCGACGTTTACTACTCTTGAGCCTGTTGCCAGATACGACTGGCCAGATTGGTGAGTGAAAATGAAACTCAACTTGAACCCTTGCTGACATCAACCAGTGGCCTTTTTTGGAACGCCTTCATGATCGACTCGGTCAACTTGTACTTTATTGCCTCCTGGGACACAGCACAGATGAATGACGGTGAAGTCGACGGGCACTGCGACGGCCTGTCTGACGTTATGCGCAAGTTGGCGGATGAGAGTAATTGGGACAAGAAGATGGGGGAAGTGTTTGCGCTCTGACCGGGAGTTTAGCGGCCAGCGTTTAGATAATGATTAATGAACTCTCCTTGCTAGTACTTCCACATACAAACGAAACAAGTTCAGATAGGAAATGCTCTATTATTCTTAATGCCAGTCTAAATGCAGTACGTCAATCAAAGCAAATCATCAGTCAAAGGAAATCATCAGTCATCAAAATCATCAGTTATCAGTCATCATCTCATCACTTCCCACCCTTGGAGTTGAGACTCCAGAACGAAGTCCTCCGAGGAGGCTCCGGCTTCGCATCCTTCGGAGGCACCGGGGTCGACAACATCTTCGCCAGCCCCTTGGGCGGCTTCCACAGCTCGCACTCCTGTCTGTGTGCCTCGTGCCCCTGCTTCTTGTAGAAGCTCACCCCCTCGGCGACAAGCGAATTCACCTCCCGGACCACGGCGTCTCTGAACCGTCTGTCGCAGAGGACATAGACCCAATCGGCTCTGAGCTCCAGGGCCGTTCGGTAATCCTTTTTCGGCAGCAGATTCTTGATCTCGTCGTCTAGGAACCCCAGCGCCGTCATGACCAGCGTGTCCACCTGGACGCCCTCCTCGCCCTCTGCCGGCCGACCAAGCTGCCGGTCAAAGTCGCGCGACACAAACGTCAGAAAGTCCTCGATCCGGATCAGCCCCGCAACGTCACGGATGCGAAAAGTCCGATCCTCAGGCCTGTTCATGGCCTCGGGTTTAGAGCCAAAGAGGCGCGTCCAGATATTCATCTTCTTGGCTGGCCTCTTCATCCCGATGACGCACCCGCAGAGCATCTTGGGGGGCTTGATCCCGCACGTGGTCATGTCGGCCCGGAGCTCCAGCTCCTGACGTCTGAGCCGGCGCTGCAGGTCCCTGATGTTGCGACGGGCCAGCTTGTGCGGGTAGTCGCGGACCTCTGGGAGGAGACGCCCGACAGCCGTGTCGAGCATCAAGTCCACGGCGATGGACGTCTTGCTGGGGTCGTCGGTGACCGAGTTGGGCTGCATGCGCAGCATGAGGTCCCACCACAGCTGGACCGAGAGCCAGAGGTCCTCGTAGTCGGTGCGGATCTCGTCCGCCTCTGTGTCTTCCTGGGCTGAGGCGTGGAACTGGTCTCCTTTGAGGCCGTAGCTCTCCTTGAAGTATCCTGAGATGGGAGCCACAAAGGACGAGACCTCAAAGAGGCATATGTTAGCATTCGATCCAAAAAATGCAGACGAGTCGGAGATCCTTTCATCGATACTCACCTGGAATGGCTCATCGTCCGTAGGGCCACCACCGGGCGGCATCTCCCACGAGTCCACGGACTGCGTTGAAGGTTGCGGAGTCTGGACGGACTGCGGGTGGCTCGAGAGCTCGTCTGAAGGCTCAAAGTCTTCGGTGAACCTGGAGCTTCGTCCTATGCTTGTCGCGGTGGACGGTCTGGCCTGGTGGCCTTCCATTTTGATGGTGAGTGACGTGGGAGTGATCAATAGACTGGACGTGTACTTTGGTTCGGCAAAGTCCATCACCGGTGGAAAGTCTGCGACTGGGGAGGTTTGGCTGTTTATATAGACGGCTGGGACCTGCTGAGGTGGCAGTTATAGAACAGAACAAAGACTGGTTTCATGTAGTCAACAAAGAGTGATGCAGAGCCATAAAGGAAGAGTTAGTTGCATGCAGTTACCTCAACATCGTCAGGTTCCAAGGTCCAGCCCTTGTATTTCGCTCATCCAAACTATTCACCAGAAGCATGATCATATACACGTTCAAGTAGACCAGGACAGAGACCAAGACAGAGAACTCTAGAACACCCTATAATTCTTCGGAACATCTATTGTCAAGAACACTCATCTAACACCAGAACCCCATCCTTTGTCCCATCTTGTCCCATCTCCATTGTTCAACAACCACCCGCCCAAGCTCCCTGTTCACTCCCCGTACAAGTCACCCCCAACTCTTAAAAAGGCCATAGCTTCCCTTTTCCTACTCTTCTTCATCGCCAACTCTCCCAAGCCTGAGATACACAGGCCCAGCCCACAGCACACAACATCCACATGAGAGTCCCACGCTTGCCACAGCACAGCAACGTCCAATCCTCACCATGGCTCTCCAAAACCCCGAGCACAAGTCATTTACCCCCCCTCTCCCCTTCCGCACTAACAACCAGGTCTACCGCCCCATCCTCTTCTCCCAGCGCCCTCGTCTCTGGTGCCCTCAACCGCTCGACCTGTCCAAGCTGAAGTGCTACGTCCTCCCCGACTATACTCACCATGCCGTGCCCGACAGCCCCAAGGTCTCGTTTGATAGCGAAATAGTCACTCAGATGGAGGAGCAGATCGAAGAAGCGAGTCGGAGGAGGTCAGAGGAGCAGATCGAAGCGAGTCAGAGGTCAGAGGATCCCGAGTCGTCGAGCCATCAGCTACAACTGTTTGGCCCCAAGAGCCCTACATACTACAGTGCCTCCCTCTCATCCAACACAGAAAGCAGCAGCCTTGGAGAAGGCCTTCCTGTCGAGACATTCGAGGATGAGCTCGAGCACGACTCTGACAATTCAGCCAAGTCTCGCGTCGTCTATGACATCGAAGACGGCTGGAGTACTGGAAGCAACATCGGCAACACGTTCGAGCACGACATGGAGTATGAGATCGAGGACGGCTGGAGCTTGGGATACATGACCGATATGGAATGCAGCGTAGACGAGGACTTTTACGACTGCCCCGAGCCGGCACCGAGGCCAAGGCGACACGAGCCCGCGTACAGGCCGGCGCCGTGGTGGGAAGAGTCTGACTTTGGAGAGCTCTTCGATGATGCCGTCTTCCTCGTCGCTGCCCTGCTGCTGGTCGGCCTGATGGCCTGGTCTTTGATCGGCCTGCTTGATGCTTTTGGGTGGTGGTTGACGAGCGGAGGAGCGTACCTTCAGTGGAGGAGATGAGATGATTTTCTTTTGGGTCTTTGGGTTCAGGGTGTTGAGAGGATCGAAAGGTAGGTTGGATAGAATGGGAGCGGTGCTCTAGCGTGATTTGGTGACAATGACAGATTGATCCCTTTGAATGTATATAAAACCTCAAGTTCGAATTAAGTTCGCTTCAAAATACTTACTCGATCAATAGACAATATATTAACAAGGATACCAAACCCAGTAAAGGCTTCAAGCCTTTCCCATTCCCATTCCCATACTTTACAAACCCCCCGACCAGCCAAAGCGCCCAACTCCAAGTCCCTATTTCATGATTACATCACGACATTACTCCTCCTTGTCCTGCCCCTCCTCGTCCTCGTTCTCCTCGTCCTCGACGCTCCAGTCCCTCCACCCCTGACCCTGCAGCCAGCTCACGCCCTTCCTCCAGTTCGCCTCGCGGATCGCCTGCGCGTCCTTCTCGTAGACAACACCCGTCACCATGAGCGCCAGCATAAACACCCAGACGTCGCCGCCCTTCATGCTCTTCCACCAGCGTCGCTTGACGCCCACCTTCCAGAGGCTGTCGACGCTGGCGCGGGCGCTGTACAGGAACAGGCCACGGCCGTTTCGTCGCTCGACCCACGCCCAGAGACCGGCAAAGAAGCCGCCGAGGAAGAAGCGCTGGGTGGCGAGGACGTGGCGCGGGAGCCAAGTCTGGAAGAAGCAGATGGAGGCCCAAGCGGTCGAGATGGCGCCTGTTGCAAAGGTGGACATGCGGAGAGCCGAGGTGATGATTCGCTGAAGCGTCGCCAGGGGGTTGTGGTAGAGGGACGAGAATCGGGGGATGACGGTCATGGCCGAGTAGATGACGACGAAGAAGCGGGCCAGCGGCGGGAATGAGTTCAGCCAGAAGGTGAGGTAGGTTCGGGCGCAGGACGGGTCTCCGGGGTGTAGAGTCGCGCACGAGAGAGAAGTGATCAGCGGGTGAGCTCGAGACGTCAAGGGCGCGATGGCGCTAAGGCTGGCAGGGAGAACGTCCTTGTTAGGGAAGAGGGTTGGGGAGATGTAGGCGCTATGAATGTCAGTCAGAATGCTTCATTTTTCATGTCTTTTTTTACATACGGCCAGTTCAAGCGCGCCATCTGGGCCAGGCTGTCGACAATCTGCGAGGTCTGAGGCCATTTAAGGGCTGACGGCCAATCTTCCGGCCGCGGGTGTAGATAAGCCGAAGAGCTGTTGAAGATGAAATCCCCATAAGGCTATCGCACGCGATTAGTTTCTCATTTCGATTGTCAACTTCCAGACAAAGACATACCTTGGGAAAGCAGTCGCGGTCAAATACCGCCGCGTGAAGAAGCTGGCCGAAAGCCAGAGGCTGCAGCATCCAGCTCCCAAACCACCAGGGCCGATCCCTCAGGACGCCGTTCTTGCGACCCCAGATGAGACCTTCCGACTCGCACAGGTTGTAGGCGAATTCCAATGCGCGAAACACGCTGTAGATGGCAATTGTTACGCGCATCTTCTGCGACGGGTAGATGCCCAGGGCGAGACCAGCTAGCGACGCACCGACGCCGGGCGCGTACGGCGACGTGAGCGCCGCGGCTGTCCGCGGATTGCGCAGTCGGAAGGGCTCAACCTGCGGGTCGAGCAGGTGTATGCGCAGGCGGGTGAGGAAGCGGAAGAGCAGCCTGTAGAGCAGGAGGATGGTCGAGAGGGAGAGGGACAGCCTCAGGGCGGGAGACTTGTAGAAGGGCTTCTTTTTAGCATTGGCGTTGGATCTGTCGGGGGGGGGTTCCGTCATATTAGCCATCATGAAATCGCGCCGTATCCTCAGCACTCTACTCACTCCTTTTTGCTCATCCTCTTGGCGACGACATCCCATCCCTTCATGCCCAACCACGTCGTCACAAACACCCTCAGCGCATGGCGCACCGTCCGGGCATTGTAGTCGTCGCTGCCCTTTGGCGGCTGCAGCGCCTTCTCCACGCGGCTGGGGGTCGGCGTCGCGCGACGCAGTACGCGCGAGCGCGAGAGGATGTACTTGTGCAGGGCGGCATACTCGTGCGCCGAGATGGTGTATCGCAGGGTGTTGCGGAGGACGGGGTCTGCCGTGGCGGCCGAGGCGGCCGAGGCTCTCGACGAGCGCGAGCTGGAGGCGTCGCCCGAGGGAGCGGGCGTTGCCATTGCGATGGAATTCGAGAGAGCGAGTTGATGTTTTGATGGGGAGAAAGGATCGTTGGTGTTTTTGGTGTTATCACGTCGCTGTTCCACGAGCTGAGCTCCAGTGGCGCATTCGGGCAGCTGTTGGCGGCATCCAAGCGACCTGGAGCAGCACAGTAAAACGTAGCACTCGAGTGCGATCTCAAAAGATTGTTGCACAAAACTCGCGTCGAGTCGTATCGCACTCCCTCGAGATGTCGTATCAAATGATTATGCGCGTCAGCAGAGGAAGGGAGAGGAATGAAATCACAAGAACTTGGAAATGAGGGCGATGTCCAAAAAGTGGAGAGACCTCGGCTGCTGGGGCTTATCACGGCAGGCAGCTCACTAAATACCAAGGCTCTTCTCAACCCAGCACTTTTAAACCGGCTGCATATTGATAACCCTGGCATTGGGTCCTAATTAAATAGCACATGCTTCGCCAGCGAATTGCGGGAGGTCTCGAGCAGGGGGCCAAGTGGTGAATGGGAGACCATCGACAGGGGTTCCCCGCCCCTTGACACCATCTTCAGCTGCCAGTCCGGACTTCCAAGATTCCATTTCCAAGGTTGCAACCCACCACGAGTAAGCATCCCCAACCATCACATGAATTGTATTCCGACCTAGTTCTCTCTTCATGCCTAAAAGAGGCAGTTGTCCGATATGAGGATGGCTAAATACCTCCCTACCATTCCCATTTTGCTTCCCACAGTTGAGAAGAGGGAGGCCGCATTGTCGCGACTTAGGAATTAGACAATGCCAGCTGCATTCAACATTCAATGCATGAAACATCACCTCATCTCACCAACTCAGCCCATTTCCATCTTGACCAACTACATCGTCATGCATCTAGGTACCATCAATCTGTTCCAGACACGCAAGGCACAGCGAAACAAGACAAAGCGTAGCTCGGGGTATCAAATCAGTCTCGGAAGATGCTAACTACTGCTGTCACCAAAAGGTGAGAGGATAAGCATACTCCAATAAATGCCATATCTCCAGTCCGAGGGCCAGTCAGTCGTCCATCCACTCAAGCCTTCTCACTTCGAATCCAATCCTCGTTGAGCCGGGAGAGGTCCAGGCCTGGCCCGGCCCGTCCAGTTCCAACGTCCTCAAAATCATTAAGTGCTTTTTGTTCTTTTGGTCCCTCCCTTGTGCCTTTTTTCTTTTCCGATGAATCACAAATCACACCTCGCTCCCGTCCAGTGTCAAGTCCACAAACGCCAGCCATCGTCCCAAAATTGCCCCCAAACACCACATCCTCCCCACGAGGGCTTGTCATAGGCGCCCCGTCTCCCATCGTCAAAGAGATATCGAGTCTCATCCTCATCAGCCAAGCTCCATCTCTCCCACCTGAGCTTTCCTGGTCGCCCAGTCTTCGTCCATTTGTCCAACCCCAGAGGCCACCCTAAAAGACAGATGCGTCCTTCATCAGCGCCCCATCGAAATAACTAGCCGCTCGTGGATTTTTGGGTCCGCAAAATGCGACTCGTCAAAACTGCCTCTACTCCGTTGTTGCGTGGGTTGATCAACCGTTCGCAGAACCAAGCTCGCAAAGAGTCACTGGCCCAAGGCCCATCCAGGATCGTCTTCGAGGGCGATGAAGAACATAACGCATTGACTAGCTCAAAGGAGCTTAAAGCGCAAACGCATGGCCAAAATGCATGAATGATGTGATTTCCTGGTGCGATATGCACAGTACCCGCATTATCGCGAGCAAGCCAGAAACTCGTCAGAAAGACCATCAATCTGTGCTATCAGGGATAAGCAGCCGGCGCGCTGTTCTGGGGCTTCGCCAGAGGTACCCAAGTGCGGCCAAGAACCGGGCCATCAGAGGTCCCAAAGGGCAAGATCTCTTCTTGCCAGGCCAGCGCAGTCCACTTCCCGAGATATCGCGGCTCGGGGCTCGAGAGCTGTTTCAAGATCGTCTCCCAGCCCGGGACTTGTCCCGCTCTGACTGACTCAACAACCTGGAGCCGACGTCGCTCTCGCTCAGCCACAGCTTCTTTAACAGCCCGGTAGACAAGCTCTACATTAGGCACCTTGCCCGAGGCCGCAGATTCGAGCATCATCTTGACCAGGGCGAAAGGAAGGTTCAGTAGGACTCGAGAAAGAACCGCGTAGAGGGGAGAGCGCTGCTGCTGCGAAGCCATCGAGGTGTCCGAGGCCGGCGAGGTCTTGCCATCGGCCAGAGAGAGGTCGCCGAACTGAATGCCGGTGATTTGCTGGGATCGACGGGTCTTGCCCAGATGCACCGATGTGCCGCGGGCGATGGGGGGAGACGACGGCTTCTGAGTCGCGGCACTCGCGGGAGGGGCTGAATGAGAGGGCAGTCGAGAGTAGTTCTCCGGGTCGGAAACCGAGGTGTCCAGATTGAAGTTGGGGTTAAGGTTGCTGACAACGAATGAAACCGCTTCGTTCAAGATCGCTCTGGATCCATCGCCGTATTTAAACACGTCGTGAGAGCCTTCATCACGGTGCCTCTCCAATGCAAACTCCAGTGCACGCTCGACTGTCTGCCAGTTCAGTAGTTGCATGGCCATCTCGCATCCGCGCCTTGTGACGGGGTCCCACCGAAGCAGGTGGCCAGCGGCAGCATACGAGAGAGCAAAGTCGAAACGTTCCGAGACCGAGCCAGCATCGGTGACGGCGCCCTGCTTGAGACCAGCAGGAGGCGGTGGGATGGAGAACAGGGGTAGTCCATAGAGGTGCTGAACGGCCGTATAGAACGACTCAGAACGAATCCACTTGCTCTGGGCCTCGATAACAACAGTCGGGAGAGACGGGAAGTTCGGGTTGGGCTGAGAAGATGACTTCGATATGGCGCCAGCGAGCTCGGCGCTGCGGGAGAACAGAAATCGATGACCAGGGATGCGAACGGGCGGAGCTCTCTCATCTGGGTAACGAAGCTCAAGGACGCAGTCTGCAAATTCGGGGGATCCAAACTGCTGCTGGAGGTGTCTGACAAGACCCTCAACATCTTCGAGCGGGGACATGAGATGAGGTGGAGGGCCGGCGTTTGGCATCATTCTGGGGTATTCGGGGCCACCAAACATTCTGCCAGGGTGGCTCGGCGACGGCGTGTCCTCTCCAGGTCCAGTAACGCCATTTCTGGCAGGACCCGGAGGGTACTGGCCGTATTCCTCAGGATGGGCGGACGTCTGGGAATCGTGGAAGCTCTGGGGCGTGGATGGGCCGAAGTTGTTGCCAAAGGGGGGGTACGAGTCCATAGGTCCATAGGCGATGGCTGGTCTTCCATAGCTGTCAAAGGTGGTAACAGGCACATGGTCGGCACCGTAGGGCATCATAGGAGGAAAGCCGTTGGCACCAGGGGCCATGTAGGGAGGTCGGCCGTCTGGAATCGGCATACCGGGGGGAGGCGCGATGCCTCCGGAGTGAGGAGGTGCAGGACTCGAGCTCGTGGAACCATGGAAAGCTCCGAAGTGGATGCTACCATTGCTGGGATGCGGTTGGTGCATGGGCGGACCAGTATGGATCGGAGGTCGGGGTCCTCGATGCATGTCGCCGTTGGTAGCTGGTCCCAGGGGTCTATTGGCAGGCTGGAAAGAAGGGGGCATCTGGTATCGAGACGGCGGCACGGCGGGGGGTGGTCGAGACTTGCTGTGGATCTTGGCAAACGCATGGTCGTCTGCGTTCGGGACATGAGCCTCTTGATGTTTGGAAACCAGTTGAGGTACCTCACCAGTGCGCTGCTTCACCTCGACCTTGGCTACGACACCGTTGTGCTTGTCAATTGCACCAGGAGGCGCATGCTTGTCGGCAGACTGGGCACGAGCATCGACTTTGGGCGCAGGCGTGGGCTGATCATGATGGTCCGAGACGGTTTGAGCTTTCGGGGCGACATCCTGTTCACTGACGGTGGAAGCCTGCTCCGAGACAGATGCGACTGCAAGAGAGGTGACGAGATGGGTAAGCAAAGGGTTCCGTGTGATGTCTTGGGTGAGGTGCACGCTGTTATCAGCATGGTACGTACCAGACGAACCCTGGTGGTTGACCAGGTCCTCAGCACCATTCTTTGTCTCCGGGTGACTAGCTGGCTTTGGCTCAGGCGCCTGCTTCGCAGCTGGGCTCGAGGCAGGGCTTGAAATTGAACTCGCATCAGCTGCAAAAGATGCATCCTTCTTCGCGTCGGTGGCGGCAGCGCCATTGGTAAGCTTCGTCTCGGATCGCGGTTGGGCGGCGGGCTTCGGCGTCGGGGTCGAGGAGGCAGCAGAGGCAGCGGCAGGGTCCGAGGCAGCACTGGCACGAGCAGCTGCGGCGGCAGCGGTAGCAGCCTGGCGCTTCACATAGGGCAGCGGAATGGCGGGGACGACGGGCTTGGAGGAGTGAGCAAGCTTGCTCCCTCCAGGGCGGCGAGTCTTTGCAGTGCCGTTGGCGGGCGCCATTTCATGGGCGAGGTCGTTGACGGTTCGGCGGGGAAGGTATCGACGAACGGCGAGGGGGCAGGCGATTCGAGAGGCCCGCGCCAGACCTCGACGGAGGGTTCGGGGGGGGAGGGAGGCTCTATGGATCTGGAGCAAGAGGCATGGGGGACAGTCGTCGTCGGGTAGACTGCCCTGCGGTGGAAGAAGTGGAGAAGGCCTTGAAAGGGGGGCGGGCGATCCAGAAGGGTTGTAATGGAAATGAAGGTCCGNGCAAGAGGCATGGGGGACAGTCGTCGTCGGGTAGACTGCCCTGCGGTGGAAGAAGTGGAGAAGGCCTTGAAAGGGGGGCGGGCGATCCAGAAGGGTTGTAATGGAAATGAAGGTCCGAGTGAAGATGCTTTGTGCGGAGAGCAGAAGCTCGACCAGCAGCGGGGAGCTTCGGGGGGGGGAGGGCGGTAAAGAACACAAAGGAGGGTGCGGGAGAAGAGAAGAGAAACTCAGAGGTTTCAAAAGGGGGAAATGAGGATGAGATGCCGCCGAGGATGGGCAGAAAGAACAAGTTGCTTCACCAACAAGGGGTGATGATGATGTCGGGTTTGGAGGTCCTTCCAACGGCTTCCAGCAGCGGAGGACGAGTCGCAAGGTGACAAAAAATTGGGGCTTTCGTCACAATTTTTCTTGAAACCCCCCCGCGTAAATGGCCTCCAGCTCCACTAAAGTTTAGTGCCTAGCGGCAGTGGGTTTAGCGCAACCAAACACCCAACGAACAACAACACCTGAGCCGGTTGAATTTCGGCTTCCGGCATCCGTTGTTTGTTTTAGGTACGGAGCAGGGAGGCCATGATGAAATCAGACTCCGACAAACGGCGGTGGACGGGTCTCTCTTAGTCGAACCACGGATACTTGTCCATGATATTGATTGCTCTGATGCAACGCTTCCTGGTCTCTATTATACGCATTCGTATTTTGCACAAGTGATCAGCATACCGTCCAGGTCTATTAGTCGAGTCTACCTGATAACATCTATGTGCTCCAGGTCGCTTCAGCAGGTCATTACATTGAGATAGATACGCTGAACACCTCAAACCCAAGCTAATGCTGTACTGAACGAGTGCCCCAAAACGCCATACTCAAGACGCGAGTCCTCTGATATCTGGCATTCAAAACCGCTTTGCGCCCGCCAGCCCACCAGCAATCAACCGAAATCAAAGAGTTGGGTACAAACAAAGGAAACCTGCGCTGGGTAGTATTTCCACTCACACCGCCACATTACTCATCGCCGCTCACGAGCCGAGCGATGAGCACGTAGACGAAGATTACTGCTCCAGCCACAAGGAGCTTGTTCCGGTATATCCATCCTGTTCCAGCGTCCCGCTGCTGGTTGACCACGTCCACGACGGCCTGCGCCTGATGTCCGCTGGTACCAGAGATGCCCAGCTGAGGTCGGCAAGAGGCGTTGTTATCGGCGTCTAACCGGGTGCCAGTGAGGGGATCAACCTTGCCTTTGGCCATCCACTCCCAGTTCTCAACATCCACCTCGGGCCATTCAGCTCGGAATTTCGCGCCGCCATCACCAGCCTTGACGTTGCCCTTGTTCGCAGGGTTGCTCTTGGCGTGAGAGCCATTTCCAGTCGAGTTCCACCAGCGCGACCGCGCCGCTAGGTATCGTCGCTCAGCGGCTGTGCTAGAAACGGAGCCAGTTGTCATCTCTTCGCTCGTCATGAAGGACAGCAAGCCGATAAGAATAGTCGACACTTCCCACGCGGGGTTAAAAGACTTGGGGTGGAAGTCGGAGATGGAGAGGCAGAGTCGTGTCGAGGGCTGGAATCGGCCGGAAGGGGTGTGCATGCGAATGGCGGGCGGCGCAAACGGATAGTTCGGAGGGAACATTAGAGTGCCCCAATATTGTCCCCCATGGTACGGAGTGTCCTCAGGACCAGTAATGATATAGTGCCATCTAAAGCAATCACGTTAGCGAGTGTGGTTCGTGACGAAACGCTGTTGAGGGAACGGGACGTACTCGAGAATGTTGGACTCTGAAGGATGAGCCGTGATATAAGGAGGCGGGTTCTCGGAGATGGACTTGTACTCGCGAGTCAACTGCGAGAAGATTAGCAAGTTTCGACCGCAACCAAATACTCGGGAGACATACACGCTTGTTGGCTGCTTTACTAGCCATGGTGGCGATAGCGGAGAGTGTTGGGGGTTGGCAGAAGCGGAAGTGAACAGATTGCGGGTCGCGTGAGGGACAGAATAAAGCAACTCAAGTTGATAGGTGGGGAAAGGAAAGTGAAGAACTCGTTGAATAGCTCTGAAGGAGTGAAAAGAGAGCGTCCCTGGCGGTGAAGGCGCTCGGAAAATGGATGCGTCGTTAGCTGGCAGGTGATGGCTGGAGGGTTTAGAAGATGACGGGAGCAAGAGAGAGAATGCGCAGGGAATCCAGGCATAAACGGGAGGGATCAGGTGTACCCGACTCCCCGTTCGTTAGCCCGGCCCACGGTGGGGCCAGGCTTGTCGGTACCAAGGTACATACGCATAATTCCAATTCCTCCTAGGCTAGCAAAGTAGGGGTATAACAAAGAAGATAAAAAATAGATACTTATTCCGATAGATTTATTAATAAATATAGTAAATATATAAATTAATATGGAATTATTAAAACTATTTAGATATACATATTCAAATGAAAGCTATACTTACCTTAGCGAACTAAGTACGAAGGAGAGTAGCGCTCCATTACCCCTTAGGTATTGTATCAACCAACAACAACCAACAGTCAACAACCAACAACCAACGCGTTGTCTAAACATCCCAACAACTCCATGCCTCTGTAGCTCCAGGTAGCTTGCTCAATGCCCGAGATGGACCACTCGTCGTACAGCGATTCCGATGAGAACGAGCCTTCACTTCCCAGCCTCCAACTCAGCGCCGTAACAGAAGCCCTGCTAGCTCGCCTAGAACTAGCTACGCCCCAGCGGCCCACCGCAATGACGCGTGATGATGAGATGGACAGGGACGACATCAATGCGGGGCAGGCTAGACCGTCGTCCAGAATCTCAAATTTGGTTCGACTGCCATCGTCCCAGCACCGCACCTCGGGTTCGCTCCAGACCGACGATCGATTGAACGATGATGGGACATGCAGCACCGCGACAAACTCTCTTCAACTACCTCCGAAGAGGCTACCAAAGAGAGACATTCCAGAACGTTCTTCCCCAGAGTTGCCCAGCCTTGACAGACGCAGCAACTCCCACAACGCTCCTCCCCGCGAACACCAAGCCGACGTGACCCCAACCACTGGCAACGAGGGCTTCTCACACGACTCGAAGCATGCTCTCAAAAGCTCTCCTGATGACCTAGAGTTGGTATCCAGATTCATTAGGCGAGACACCGGACGACTAGGAACAGACCGAGGGCAGAGTCCGTCTACTACGAGCACCGCCCACACGCGCTTGTCAACACACAGCAACAAAGAACCTCGAGATACATCAGCAAGGGACAGGAGCTACGAAAGTGCGAAACAATGCCTCCCTCCTCACCACAAGAATGCCAAAGAGAGCCCTTTATCCGACCGCGATAAGGTCACGTTAAGAAAAGATGCTACGCCGGGCACAGACAAACCACAGCCTCATGCTGTAAAAGGAGCGTCTGGCGCTTGGGAGGGCCATCATCAGGCTCATGTCACCCCCGGACCCAAAACCTCTACGAATGTTCCGTCCACGGCCACTGCCTCGACAGCTGCTTCAGCCAAAAGGCGGGTAACCGTGCCTGAAAAGCGCAGAGCTGCCAGGCGCTTCGTGGTGAACGGGCAGGCATACACTGTCACACGAAAACTAGGCAAAGGCGGCAGTGGACGAGTTTATGAGGTCATGTCTGTAACCAATCAACAATGGGCTTTCAAGAGGATTCCTCTGAACAATCTAGATGAGCGCTCCAAGAGTCAGATCAAGAATGAAGTTGCCCTTCTTGAAAGTCTGCAGGAAGTAGAGCGAGTGGTCCAACTTTGGGACTGGGCTGTCGATGAGACAAAGAACTCTATCTATATTGTAAGTCCAGTGGCGTCATGACTTTCTTCTTTGGCCAGATCACTGACTCCAACAAGGTTATGGAATTGGGACAAATCGACCTTGACACCATGATCAAGGAGCACTGTCAACGCAACTCGAAGCTTGATGTAGGGTTTGTCGGTTACTACTGGCGCGAGATGCTCAGATGCGTCGCTAGCATTCACAGCGTGGATGTTGTTCACTCGGATCTAAAACCCGCGAATTTCGTGCTCATCAACAGCATGTTGAAGCTCGTTGACTTTGGCATTGCCAACGCCATTGCAGGTGACACGGTGAATATCTACCAGGATCACCAGGCAGGCACTCCCAACTACATGGCTCCCGAGACACTGAAGGCCTTGAGCATGCCGCCTGGTCAACAAGGCATGAGCAGATCATTCAGATTCGGCAAACCCAGTGACATGTGGAGTCTTGGATGCATCTTGTACCTCATGGTATATGGTCAGCAGCCATTCGGGCATATTCAAGGCCTCGCACCAAAGCTCATGGCCATTTGTGACCCTGGGCATACCATCGAGTTTAGTGCGGAAGGTCTTGGGGACGTGAACGTTCCATCGTCGTTTATTCGGACTATGAAGGCGTGTCTATCGCGAGAGCCATCGGAACGGCCCACCGTCAGCAGCCTCCTCCAGAGAGTGGATGGTCTTCTGGGATCAGAAAGCCGTGCGGACAATGTCGTATATGTAACATCCCAGGCGATGGAAGGTCTCTTGAGTAACGCACTCCGCCAGGCAGGGACTTGGGCGTCGCCGGCGGAAATCAAGAGTTGGGCTGACGAGGTAACGCACAATCTCGAGAAAGAGAAAACAGGGGGGCTGGACGAGTAGTAATTGCTTCGGCGCAACCTTACTTCGGCGTGATGTATGACCTGGACAGCTTGATGGACATTGAGGATATATGGTCATGTGTCGAATCGTCTTGAGGTTCTGTTCAGGCAGTCACGATCTAAGAAACACTACTCCGTAATACGATTCATTCTCGAACACAATCTAGCTCTCGCCGTTACGAGAGCCACCTCGAACCTCATCTATTTTGCTCGAGGTGAGTATAAATTTGAAAATAAGGTTAAGAATTAAAGATATATGAATAATTTAAAGTAAACTTTTAATTTTGTTTTATAAAATTTATTAAGTCTTTTTATTTAAAGGCCTGTTTATTTTGACTTTAATTTTCATTTATACTACCTAACCTTGGAGTGGCTTGGAATCACATGCTAGGTATCAGGGACTTTATCCTGCGCCACAGTTTAGGGACGCCACAGCGACACCGTCACCATGGAGCTCTGTACGTACCGCGGACCTTTACCGTTTCCTGCCGAGAAGAAGCTGGGGTTGTCGAACCACCCAACACCTCAAAACGACATCGTGACGGCTCTGGCAAGCAGCAACTCCGCATTGTTGAGTGAGCGACAATGGCTGCAATGCCCAGTTCAACGGGGGCCCCTGTGAGCACATTGAGGCATTGGGATCAAGACGAGTTCAATTGCTAACCAGGACCAGTCTGGGGATCCCTTCAACAAGCTCCATGCCGACACTGGTTCTCTGCTTCAGGAAGCGGAATCGAAGCCCGAGTTCCAGCGAGAACAGGAGGAATCCAAGCAGCGCCGTATGGCCCAGCTAGTAAGACTTCTTCTCAGACGAACATGCCCGCTCTTTCCAGCTGACATCGTCCCAGATTGGAGACCAAATGTCTGCTCCCATGACCGTCAACGAGATCCGAGTCCATGGAGCTGTCAACACGCGCACCGATTTCCTCGACCCTCTCTTCCACCCCCTGGTCAGCGACGAGCAGAACGCCGGATCTACGGTCGGCGAAGTAATACACAAGCTGCGCATCACGAGCAACAAGCTCGATGCACTTCGTGCGTTATCACCGACGCCCAACATCCCAACTCAAAACTAATTGCATAACGCAGAAATCTTCCAGCCCCAGCCCGAGCTCTTCCTCACCTCTGCCCAACAGACCGATCCCTCGACCTCTCCCACCGACGTCAACGTGGATATCAAAGTAAAAGAGCTCTCGAGGTTCAAGCTCCAGACCGGTACCGATGTGGGCAATGGCGAAGGCTCAGCCTACGGCTCTCTACTATGGCGCAACATGTTTGGCGGCGCAGAGATGCTGACCCTCAACGCAAAGGCCGGCACGCGTACTCGCTCGGCGTACAGCGCCAACCTCAGCGCTCCCGTCGCGAGTAACCCTGATCTGAGGCTCTCGCTCGAGGGCGTGGCTTCGGCGGCCGAGAAGCCCTGGGCGTCGCATGAGGAGGTCCTCAAGGGCGGGAGCCTGCGGTTCTCGTGGCTCAACGCCGAGCGGGACACGCAGTCCGTCGAGTATTCTGGTGCTTGGCGACAGATCACTGGTCTGGGCGAAGGCGCCAGCCCGACCGTCCGCGCAGACTCTGGCGACACTATCAAGAGCTCTATCAAGCACACCTTCTACCGAGAAAGGCGTGATAACCCCCAGCTTCCTCAGAAAGGCTACATGCTTCGATCTGGTCTTGAAGTCGCAGGTGTCGGCCCCCTTGCCGGAGACGTCGCCTTCTCCAAGGGTGAGCTCGAGGTCGGGGGTGCCGTCCCAGTTCCTCTGCCCGGCATCCGAGGGCGAACAGGCATCTCGATCGGTGGTGGTCTCCGGCTAGGTGTGCTCTGCCCTCTACCTCTCGGTTATGACTTTGGTGGCAAGATCCGCCCGAGTCGTATCAACGACCGCTTCCAGCTCGGCGGGCCAACCGATGTGCGAGGCTTCAAGCTGGGTGGCCTCGGTCCCCATGACGGCCTCGACTCGGTCGGAGGCGACGTCTTTGCCGCCGGGAGCGTCAACATGCTACTCCCCGTGCCATACAAGGGCCCCGACTCTGGCCTGCGCTTCCAGCTCTTCGCCAACGGCGGGCGTCTCGTGGCTCTCAAGAACAACAGCAGCAAGGCACCCGGTGGGGCTGCCACGCAGGGACTAGACGGGTCCGCCGTGCGGAACGGCATGGTGGACGCTGTTGGCGAGCTCTTCAACGGCGTGCCGAGCCTCGCAGCCGGCGTGGGCCTCGTGTACGCGCACCCTGTCGCGCGGTTCGAGCTCAACTTTAGCTTGCCCCTGGCGCTGAGGAGGGGAGAGGCGTCGACCAAGGGCTTGCAGGTCGGTGTGGGAATCAACTTTTTGTAAGATAGAGATATCCCTGTCGTTGAGATTTCGAGAGATACCGATTTGGCAATTATTTCATTGTACTTCTAGACATGTGCTGCTATGAGCGAGTCTTGTGGTGCTGCTCAGTCATCATTGAACCAGATATGAGCTTGCAATCTGTCATCCTAGATCAAACAAACACCTTTCTTGAAAGCACTGCGCCTCTGTTGAATGTGAGTGGACCGAGCCCGCATCCAAAGCATAGCTACAAGATGCCAACTGCTTTGAATACCAAGGAGCCCAGGCCTGTTCGTCAGCATCTGCCTGACACTCCTCCGGCTCCCGGAACACAATGCCTTGATGATGTTGATTCCGTCTTCGCCAATCCAGTTACATCGGTGCCCTCAGTGGTCCCAGAGTTGGCCTCTTCACCGTCTCCCAGCACGTCCACCCCATCTAACCATGGACGCGAACAAGTTGGCCAAGGTATAGACGGCAGAGCCAAGATGCAACCAGACAACCCAAGGAGCAGGATTTATCGCGCGAACCCCGGGTGTTTAACTACTGGCGGTGTTGGCTGGGCTCGGGAAGAGCTCATCGCATTCGGGTTCACGTAGGGGGCTGCAGCGGTAGGCCATTGTTGGAAGACTGGAAATACCCTGTATCCTTCAAATCCTACCTATCGAGGCGATCATCAACTCCCTATCCCCCAAGTTCATGGCTGATCTCTAAGGAGAACTCACTGAAGCAACGTGGGGGACGATTGTGCTGTGTCCAGGATGAAGCATGGCCCGCACAAGTATACCTCACTCGAATACACCATTGTTTTCCTAGCGCAAACATGACTTACGTAGGTGGACAGGAGAAAGCAGGGCGTTAGATGAATCCATATTACGTGTTACATAGATCCGTGGGGGATTCAAACGCTGCCCCCTTGGAACTGAGTCTATAGGGTATGTCGACTGGTATCGTAACTCCTGGAGCCTGTAGTTGGTAGAGACGGGCTGGAAGCTATTCTAGACTACACCACAAGACGAATAAGCAGAAAACAATTCGATTTGATTTAACATTTGAACTACATGTAGTTTCGTGGATGTTCTCTTCCTAGGTAGGCTGCAACTCCGGGTATGCTCCGTACCTTGGCAACGAACCGAACACTACATGCCTATCCGGCGATGAGTTCACGATCTACATCGCCGATTCGCCAGCAACGCATTAATTCATGTCATGCTTCACTTTCCACTCAGTAGAAACACATACTAGGAGAAACCCAAGGAGAAATCAACTAACTGACAACCCAGAGTGCGCTCGGCCCGTGTCCACCTCTCCGTGATGTGGATCCTTCCCTCCCGGCCCACGGCCGGAGACTTTTTGTCGACCGGACGACCCACAGATTCGGAGAGATTCGAGCCCGGCCAGGATCCGTCCTTATTCGGAACGTGTCAAGAACGTGGCAACAGATAACGTGGCTGCCTCGGGGCATACGGGCACGGCCTCAACCCTGAGATGTGACGAGAAAGCTGGGCTACTGATCGGCGCCCTTCATTCGGGGGGCAGTTTGCCCGACTTGGCCCTGAATCTGCCAGGCTTCAAAGACACGAGCTCCAGGCACCAGCTCACCGATGCTGCACATCCCGCAAGATTAAGCTTGCGCGTTATGGAGTGTGAATAGCATCAGTGTAAAGGAGGATCACGGCGGACTTTGCGGAGCGGACTTTATAAGGACCCCGTCGCCTATCAAGTTGTGAGATCTTTCACTTTCAAGTGTTCCTTGGCTCTTCTGCCTTGTGGGGACGAAAGGGGTCGTTGGGGGTTGTGGGGACATCTAGGGTCTCTCATCTCGTATGCAGTCTTGCTCGCGTTCGGTTTCGGTAGCGTATTGTCTTGATGACACCAATGGTTGCTTGCAATGTGTGGTTCTGGCACGCCTTTGATAGTAACCTTGTTACCTGGGCAAGGTGTTTGACTTCAACTAGCTCAGGGGTTAGAATTGCTCTTATGTTGTGAGAGAACGAATTGGTATGTGTGATGTAATAATATGTGGTTGAACACAACATCCAGTAGAGTTTTGGGTTCCTTGGGTCGCTGCCAATCAAGAACAACGTCCAGGGCCCTACAAGGACGCTGGTGATGGCTGGATAGGCCGAGCATGTAATTACCTTGCTGGCTGTCCCATGTCGATGTTGTGATCCGATCTCGATTCACCTGACGATGATGGCCTACCGAGATTCTGTCGGGCATGTCCACTGATAGCATGAAACAACTGCAGTCTCCAATGCCGTGGTTCTGGTTCCAGCCCTTTGAGTTTTTCATGGCGATTCATTTTTCTTGTAGCCGAGAAAACTTGGACCACACCAAC
Source organism: Fusarium nematophilum (assembly GCA_033030565.1). NCBI lineage: Eukaryota > Fungi > Ascomycota > Sordariomycetes > Hypocreales > Nectriaceae > Fusarium > Fusarium nematophilum. Next base: position 53,763 of record JAVIXY010000152.1, read on the forward strand.
AGGACAATCGGCGTGATGGATAGGTTGGTATTGGCTCACTTGAAGCATAATACGTCTTGGTGAGGAAATCTGGCCTCGCAACCGAGATGGGGGAAAGGGGCATGTGCCAACACTCGGTAACATGGAGGTTTGGATTGCCGACAATGTCGGTGAATTGGTCATGGTCACGGCTGTTGAAAAGACGATGTCATACCGCATCGTCTCTTCATGCGACAGCAACAGCAACAGCAAAACACATAAGACTGCGCTCGCTGCCACGCGCAACAGGCGCAATGCACAGGCAAACGCTTTTTAGGAACGTCTCATCAAACAAACCACTGGCTCCTTGACTGAATGGTGGGACTGATGGGGCTCGGGGAAGCGTGACGGGTTGACGGGTTGTCGGGGTCTTCGAGCAACCCGACGAGCTAATAACGGGGGGTGTGTACGTTCTCAGCCAAGGGGTTTGTGCCATGCGTCAATGGCCCTTGGCATGTTCTTGTCCATGTCAATCATTCTTTGCTGGAAACGATCCCTGTGGCTGACAACGATTGCTCGCCGTATTCGCCCTGCGATTGGCGCTGTCGGATGATGAAGACAAGGATGCTGGATCCTGAAAACCGAATGGGGACTGAGAGAGAAGATGGAGGGACGTTGAGCGAGATGGAAAAATGTAACCTTGAGGAAAAATGTGCTCAAAGATACAGTGGTACGTACCCGCCCTACTGGAGGATCTTCCAGCCGGTCGGATTCGGGATTGATTTTTTGAAGCTGCTGATTGGCTATCGGAGGCGGGATCTTCAAGAACCCGACGGGGAGTGAATACGCGGTATCGCATTCGAGGCACAGCAACAAGCGGCTTCTCTTGCTTGTTTCAAAGCAAGATTCATGTCAGTGGAGGAGGCAAGGAAAAAAAAAAATTATAAAAAGAATGTGAGTGACTCAGTCACCGTGCACCTCTCCCGCGTACTACGGGATCGACCGGGAGTTAGAATTTGATACAAGTGGCATTGCCTTGTTGTCAAACCAAGACAGTGACTCGATTTAGAAGATGGCTTGCGGGAAGCCCGTGGTTTTTAGATGCTCATCATTATGGCTCACCTCGAGACGCAACCTTTCGGGAATAAGTCAAAAGCAAGACAAATGGGGCAAAATGACAGCACGCACGGTCCAGATGAGCCATGTTCAACGCAAAACCGTCGTCACGAGTTTCTAGAAGTCAGCATCTAATGCGGGCGTTGTCTGCGTGTCGGTGTGACGAGACGCCATCGAGGTTCTCGTTGGCTGATGTGAGCCACCACCGCCATAACGGCTTTCAATTGGCATGGAAAATGTTCCTGGCGAGCAACAAATGCAAAAGAAAAACAGCTCTTCCTCTGAGCCAACAACCCCACGCTGCGTCGTCGTCCTGTATCCAGGGGTACCATTCCATTGCGGAGTTTCCAGCGGGTGAGGTGGAGCCTCCAATTCCATGGGTTCCATGGATCTGCTCGCTTAGAGGCTGCATTTGTCGGGTTGTTCTGCCTGCCCGTTATCCGCTTACGCAGTAATACTGTGAAAGTGCTAAAACCAGCTCAAAGGTAGCCACTCGGTGTCCACACCTGGGGACGTCTTCCTGGCCTCCCCGTTGCCTCTTCGTCATCTGTACCTTGTCGGGTCGGGTTCTTGATAGAATGCGAACGAGAGAAAAAAAGAACCCTCCGAGTGATGTCGCCCGTCTCCCGGAGTCCGTCGCGGAGTAAACCCCGGGCGGGACTCGCTGCAGGCGAGGAGTTGCAGAAGACAGACTGACAGGCGGGGGATAGTCAGCCAGGCGGAGAGTCAACACGGGAGATTGCGGAGCATTTGGGGACGTCCAAGCAACAGAGACAGAAATTCTCGCGACTTGTGACGCCTCAATGGGCGCCCTGGCGAAGGAGTCAAGGTGGAATTACGAAGATGATGCTGCGGAAGATGCAAGGCTTTTCCAGGGTCGATCACGGAAGAGGAGTTTGCTGGCCTGCTGGGTGTTTTTCTCCCTGGTGACGTTCGCCAGATAATAAATCTCTCCGAATCCCTTTTCAAAGGTTCACTCAGAAACCAATATAATTGCTCGTTGTCGTCCACCCCCTTCCGGCCCAAAGGCCCTCCGATCCCACACTCCCCCCCAAGTCGGCCGCCCCTGCACACCCCCTCCAGCCCTGGACTCAGGATCGGGCCCCTAAACAGCAGAAGCTTACTCGGTCCATTGCAGCACTACAGGCTGTTAGAGACGCAAACGACCCCTACAGAGCCCGCTGCAGCCGCACCCGCCTGCGCCTAAATTTGCGCTAGAATCCCGGCCGAGAGCGCCCCACCGGTGCTCCATCGCTTTCGGTCTTAGCGCCACAGTGAAGCCGGGCCACGCGAGTTTATCTCCATCTGCCTGCTGAATGACGAGCTGAGGCAAGAGCTCCAGCTCATATTTTACATCTCGGCCTCCCTCCTCTCTTTTTTTCTTCTTTACACGCCTCTCACCCCGATCCGCTTTCTCACGGGACTCTTCCTTCTATCTCTCATTGCCGTGGTCCCGTTTCTTCCTTGTCAATCCTTCTTAACTCTTTAATACCTATTATTACCCTTTCCGCGTGTAATTGGTTTGTCTCTCGTCTCATCTTGACTGGCAGCCAATTCACCCAAATAAACATCTACAACAGCTACACCCAGTCTATTATACTTTTTCTGGGTTGCAAATCAGCTTCTTGACAGCCGCCGGGGTCTCGCCCACCTCTCCCCGAAACCCAATTGCGAGATCCTTCACAAGACGCGGCCGTTCGCCAACCGCTCCCGCCCACCATGTCGGAAAAGCAGGGTGTGCCCGAGGCTGGTTCAACAAACAATGACCTCCAAATCGACGAGAAGCCCAAGCAGGCTTCCGTGACCGACGCCGGCACCGACGACATTCTTCACGAGAAACCGTCCTCCTCGCCCGCCGAGACGCTGGGCAAGGAAGACGATGACGATTCCGAGATGGAGCGCCGAACCTCCATTGTGCAGGCCCTCGCCCGCTCATACTCACACGCCTCTGCATCTCACCCTCAGGCCCAGAACCCCTTCCAGGCCGGCGAAGACTCACCTCTCAACCCCAACTCTCCCAACTTCAGTGGACGTGAATGGGCCAAGGCTGTTGTCGAGCTGGTCCAGCAGGACGGCCACTCCTTCAGATCTGCTGGTGTCTGCTTCCAGAACCTGAACGTCTATGGTTTCGGTGAGGCAAGCGACTACCAGAGCGACGTCGGCAACGTCTGGCTCTCTGCCAGCAGCATCTTTTCACGATTCCGGGACAGCAGCCGCCAGCGCATCGACATCCTGCGCAACTTTGACGGTGTTGTCCACAAGGGCGAAATGCTCGTCGTCCTTGGCCCTCCCGGTGCTGGTTGTTCTACCACCCTCAAGACGATTGCTGGTGAGACCAACGGCATCTACGTGGACGATGGTTCCTACTTCAATTACCAGGGTGAGTCGAGTTCCAGATATGAGACGGGAGTGGTGTTTCGGTTTCACGGGCCTGGATCTCCTGTTGCGAGCTGTTTTAGACTCGAGCAACCTAGGCTCTCTCTCCGTACAACGAGCGATGCCGTGATTCTGTAGCACGGAAGCAAATGTCAGGATCATGCTAACACCTGCGTTACAGGTATGACCGCCAAGGAGATGCACTCTCACCACCGAGGTGAGGCCATCTACACTGCCGAGGTCGATGTCCACTTCCCCCAGCTGTCTGTTGGTGATACCCTCACCTTCGCTGCTCGAGCTCGCCAGCCCCGCCAGCTTCCCCAGGGTCTCAACAGGAACGATTTTGCCGACCATCTCCGTGATGTTGTCATGGCCATGTTTGGTATCTCTCACACAGTCAACACGCGGGTTGGTAACGAGTACATCCGTGGTGTCTCGGGTGGTGAGCGCAAGCGTGTAACCATTTCCGAGGCCGCCTTGTCTGGCGCTCCCCTGCAGTGCTGGGATAACTCGACCCGAGGTCTCGACTCGGCCAACGCCATCGAATTCTGCAAGACCCTTCGTCTTCAGACCGAGCTCTTCGGCAGCACCGCCGTCGTCTCCATCTATCAGTCTCCCCAGAGTGCCTACGATCTCTTCGATAAGGCCACCGTCATCTACGAGGGTCGCCAGATCTTCTTTGGTCGCGCCGACACGGCTAAGCAGTACTTCGTCAATCTTGGCTTCGAGTGCCCTGCTCGCCAAACCACCCCTGATTTCCTGACTTCCATGACTGCTCCTCTGGAGCGAGTTGTGCGACCTGGATTCGAGGGCAAGGTGCCCCGTACTCCCGATGAGTTTGCTACTGCCTGGAGGAACAGCGCCGAGTATAGGGCTCTGCAGGCCGAGATCGAGGAGTACAAGGTGGCCCACCCTATCGACGGCCCAGATGCCGAGGCATTCCGCGCCTCCAAGCAAGCCCAGCAGGCCAAGGGTCAACGACAGAAGTCTCCCTTCACCCTGTCCTACACGCAGCAGATCCAGCTCTGCTTGTGGCGTGGGTGGAAGCGACTTATAGGTGACCCTGGCTTGACGATTGGTGCTCTCGTCGGAAACTTCGGCATGGCCCTGATTATTGGATCCGTTTTCTACGACCTGGATGAGACGTCGAGCAGCTTCTTCCAGCGTGGTGCTCTTCTGTTCTTCGCCTGTTTGATGAATGCCTTCGCCAGTGCTCTCGAGGTAAGACGCCATGAAAGTGTTAATATACAATGCAAACTAACGGCATCCAGATTCTGACCCTCTACGCGCAACGCCCAATTGTGGAAAAGCACAGCCGTTATGCCCTCTATCACCCCTCAGCGGAAGCCGTCTCCTCGATGCTTTGCGATATGCCGTACAAGATTGCCAACACGATCATCTTCAACTTGGCCCTCTATTTCATGACGAACTTGAAGCGCGAGCCGGGCGCTTTCTTCTTCTTCTTGCTCATCTCGTTCGCCACCGTCTTGGTCATGTCGATGATCTTCAGAACCATCGCGTCTGCTACTCGCACCTTGTTCCAGGCTCTTGTCCCTGCCGCCATCTTGATTCTGGACCTCGTTATCTTCACCGGTTTCGTCATTCCCAAGCGCTACATGCTCGACTGGTGCAAGTGGCTCTACTATATCGACCCTATCGCTTACGCTTTCGAGTCTCTGGTTGTCAACGAGTTCCATGACCGACAATACACGTGCGACCAGTTTATCCCCAACACTGCTGTTCCCGGCTATGAGGATCTTCCTGCGGCGAACCGCGTGTGTAGTGCAGTTGGCGCTGTTGAGGGACAGCCCTTCGTGGATGGCGACACTTATGCAAAGGTCAACTTTGATTACGAGTGGGCCAACCGCTGGCGCAACTTTGGTATCGTCATCGCTTGGACTGTGCTGTTCCTCATCACCTACATGGTTTCCGCCGAGCTCGTCTCTGAGAAGAAGTCCAAGGGCGAAGTCCTGGTCTACCGTCGTGGCCACAAGCCCGCCGCCATTGCCAACGCCGAGAAGAAGCACAGCGATCCCGAGGCTGCCATGGCTCATATTGGACCCGTCGTTACCGCTGAGCGAACTCGCAGCCGAACCAACAAGCAGACCGGCGGCATGCTTCAGGAGCAGACTTCGGTCTTCCAGTGGCACGACGTCTGCTATGAGGTCAAGATCAAGTCCGAGACACGCCGTATCCTTGATCACGTTGATGGTTGGGTCAAGCCCGGCACTCTGACTGCCCTGATGGGTGTTTCTGGCGCCGGAAAGACTACTCTTCTTGATTGCTTGGCCGACCGTACTTCTATGGGTGTAATCACGGGCGAGATGCTGGTTGACGGAAACCCCCGAGACATGTCCTTCCAACGCAAGACCGGTTACGTCCAGCAGCAGGATCTCCACCTTCAGACCTCGACTGTTCGAGAGGCTCTCAACTTCAGTGCCCTTCTGCGCCAGCCAGCTCACGTTCCCCGCGCCGAGAAGCTCGAGTACGTCGAGCAGGTGATTAAGCTGCTTGATATGGAGGAATATGCCGATGCTGTCGTCGGTGTTCCCGGTGAAGGCCTCAACGTCGAGCAGCGAAAGCGCCTGACCATCGGTGTCGAGCTTGCTGCCAAGCCCCCGCTGCTGCTCTTCGTGGACGAGCCTACCTCCGGTCTTGATTCGCAAACCTCTTGGGCTATTCTCGACCTTTTGGAGAAGCTGACCAAGGCCGGCCAGGCCGTCCTTTGCACGATTCACCAGCCTTCTGCGATGTTGTTCCAGCGCTTTGATCGACTCCTTTTCCTGGCCAAGGGTGGCAAGACCGTCTACTTTGGCGACATTGGCGAGAATTCCAAGATAATGACCAGCTATTTCGAGCGAAACGGCGGACATGCGTGCCCTCCCGAGGCCAACCCCGCCGAGTGGATGTTGGAGGTTATTGGCGCTGCTCCCGGATCTCACACGGATGTCGACTGGTTCCAGACGTGGCGCGAGAGTCCCGAATATCAGGGTGTTCAGAATGAGCTCGAGAGGATCAAGCAGGAGAAGCAGGGCGCAGCCGAAATCGACGAGGATCCGGCCAGCTACCGCGAGTTTGCCGCCCCCTTCATGTCACAGCTCCGGGAGGTCCTCTACCGTGTGTTCCAGCAGTACTGGCGTACCCCCGTCTACATCTACTCCAAGGCCGCCCTTTGCACGCTCGTCGCGCTCTTCATCGGTTTCGTCTTCTTCAACGCCCCCAACAGTATCCAGGGTCTTCAGAACCAGATGTTTGCCATCTTCAATTTGCTCACTATCTTCGGTCAGCTGGTTCAGCAGTCGATGCCGCAGTTCGTTATTCAACGCTCCCTGTATGAAGTCCGCGAGAGGCCTTCCAAGGTTTACTCGTGGAAGGTCTTTATGCTGTCGCAGCTGATTGTGGAACTCCCCTGGAATGCGCTCATGTCCGTCATCATGTTCTTCTGCTGGTACTACCCTGTCGGTCTCTACCGCAACGCCTCGGACGCCGGCCAGCTGACTGAGCGCGGAGCCCTGATGTTCCTGTTCCTCTTCATGTTCCTCATGTTCACCGGTACCTTCTCGACGTTTATCATTGCTGGATTCGAGACGGCTGAAGCTGGCGCAAATATTGCCAACCTCATGTTCATGCTCTGCCTGATCTTCTGCGGTGTCCTCTCCCCCCAGGACTCGATGCCCGGCTTCTGGAAGTTCATGTACTACGTATCGCCGTTTACCTACATGGTCGGAGGCATGATGTCGACGGCCGTCGCCAACACCAACGTCATCTGCGCCGCCAACGAGTTCGTCGACTTCACGCCCCCCAACGGCACCACCTGTTACGACTTCATGGAGAGCTACATCGGGCAGGTCGGCGGCTACCTGGTCGACGACAACGCCAGGGACTCGTGCAGCTTCTGCACCATCTCCGAGACCAACGTCTACCTCGGCGCCCTCGACATCAAGTACTCTGACCGCTGGAGGAACTTTGGCCTCCTGTGGGCCTACGTCTTCTTCAACATGGGTGCTGCGCTGTTTGTCTACTGGCTGGCGCGCATGCCCAAGAAGAGCTTCAAGAAGGCCAAGAAGGAGTAAGCAACCTTGATGCCTAAACATCAGATGGATAGTTAAAGGATTTTTTCCATAAAATTGGAAGAAATAAAAAGGGGATGATTGTTGATTCTTAGATGTTGATGAATTGTTTTTGCGAGGTTCGACAAAACCTCTGGACATAGACGGCAAGATTTGCCATGTACACACGAATTTCTACTAGACACTGTAATACGACGACAGACAGACAGACGAAGGGATGGAGGAAAGAATACCCAGACCCAACTTCAATCAAATTTACCTTGTTCATCAATATCTATGCTCCGCGTCCGTGTCCGTGCCGTGTTCTTTAGTGATTTGATCAATTGTTTTGGTTCCTCGGCTGAGTTCCCTCGTCTTTCAATCCTCCGCCCTCGGAAGAGGCTCTTGTCCTTGCTTTGCCAGCGACGTCGACCACAGCACAGGTTCACAACCCAGTTGCCCAGTCGGTGTGGCTCAGTTGGTTAGAGCGTTGGTCTCATAGCATGACTTGACCTCAGGTCAGGGTAATCCAAAGGTCGAGAGTTCGAGCCTCTCCACCGACAACAGGAGCTTGTCTGATGACGAGCTTCCCTTTTTTGCTGCCCGGGTGAACTCGTCTCGGGGTATCTATGTAAAGTAAGTGAAGTGGATTGGATGAGAGGTCGTATATATCATGTGTTGTCCATCTTTTTGTGATCTGGCTTGACGCACTTTTGCCATGGCCAAGGTAGCAACTCGACTCGTCTGAGGTAGGTGTTCGATCCGACTGATGTAGACCAGTTGTCTCTATGGAGGGCTTCTGGAAGAGCTGTCAAGAGTGTTGGACGTGGCTTGTAGACTTGAGCTTGGGTGCTTTGAAATCTAGGTAGATGTTATATTCATACGCGACCACAACTGAAGGAGGACTTATGTATGATCTTTTTCTCAGGTTCCTTCTGTACACTTGCGGGGCTTGAAACGAATATTTAATGATGAGTATGCAAATGATGCATCTCGGGAGAAGGTAAATATATACTAGTATACTAAATATACTCAAATCTTATCGTGACCTCAACGTCTAGGGGGAAACCCATCGTTGGCATCTCCATAGGTTCCGTCGTAGACGTCATAAGGATTCCAGATCGTGCCAGACCGACCCGCATCCCGGCAGTTGTTGCATCCATTGACGGTGATATGGCATCCGTTGTCGAGATATGTGCTACCACAACCCTTCGCCCCATTGAGATTGTAAATGTTGAGCATCGAGTCCTTGATCTGCTTGCCCGTCATGCCCCGCGAGAACGAGTCGTCGTTGTCACACGCCCAGATCACGGTGCATCCGTAGTTGATGCCAAAGAGGTCCTCGATGATGGGGCCCGAGATGGGGAAGATCATGTTGGCGATGTCCTTGCCCGTGTCGTCGGGCCAGACCGCAGAGGTGTACTGGTGGTAGACCACGTCGTCGACGTAGCGGGACGCCGCGCTGAGGCACGTGTCCTTGGAGATGGAGCGGCAGATGGCAGATCCGTCATGGTCTCCATGGTTCTGGGATGAGTCTTCAGGGGCTGGGGCGACGTAGGGGTTTGTGGCAGGGCCGCTGTTGTTGGGGTCTGGAGTGCTGCAGCCTGTGGAGTGGGTTAGTTGCGTGTCCCTTTCGGATCAGTTGGATACATACATTGGTCAAAAATCTTGTTGCTGCCCGAGTCGTAGAGGCAGCCGTCCTCTCCAAAGTAGATGTCGCCGTAGTTGGCCGGCCAGCGAGCCTGGAGCTGGCAGGTGGCCGTTGAATGCAGGTGGTTGTCGTTATTAGCGTCAAAACCAGACAGGATCAGAACGGTGCTGTACGGCTCATTAGGGTCGGAGGCAACATCTGTAGGCCAAGTTAGCAAGAAAGCTGTTGTGGGATTCAAGGGTGCCGTACTGTAGGAGCTTTCGTAGACCTGGGAGATGGCACCTGCATCCGATGCACACCTGGGTGAGTTGTTGATGAGGATGCATCCCTTGTTGACGTGCTACAGTACAACAGTCAGAGAATATCTTGAGATAGTTTCGCGGATAACTTACGACGTTGGTGCCGTCAGGGTTCGGCGTGGGGGTCGAGATGGGTCGACACTGGGGATGCAGCGAACCCTCGATCAACACGCAGATCATATCATTGGTAGTCACAGTCCGAACGTTGGGCACCTTTTGAGTGCTGGTGGTAGAGTCCTCGATCTCGGTAGAGACGGTCGTTGCAGTGGACTCTTCGGATGTGCTCTTGCTGGAGATGGTGGCCGTGGAGAATGTCGTAGCTGTGGAAATGACAGAAGTGGTGGGATCAGCTGTGGTGGACTCTTCGGCGGAGGTGGTCTCGGTAGACTCCTCGGTGGTGATGGCAGTGGACTCGTCAGTCGTGGCTGTCTCAGTAGAAACCGCAGACGTTTCCGGATCACTCGTCGATGTAGCCTCCTCAGTTGCGCTCTCGGCAGTTGTCGACTGCTGGTTAAAAGGGCACGAGTCGTCCCTCACCCAAAGATCCAGGTCTCTCTTGAATGGGATAGCAGCACCCCCAGCGCCCGCGAGATCCCTATTGGCGATAAAGGAGTAGAATCCCTCATTGGAGTAAGGACTCGTCTTGAAGCCGTCGTAGTTCTGGATCAGCTGCTCCGAATCTGGGCTGTCAGGATCCAGGTCGTTCAAGTCCTCCCCAATGCTGGCCGTCCAGGTCTGCACAAACTGCCACGCCTCCCGCGCGCCCTGGTCAAGCCGCTCAGCCATGAACGACTCGTAGAGATCCGCGAAGCTAAAGGCTCCCCCGGAGATGGTGAACGACCTAGCAGCCACACGCTGGTCGATCCCCTGGAAAGCGTTGTACATGCGCTGGTTGGTCCTGTCGAAGAGCGCCGCGACGGGCCCTTGGTTAAAGATGTCGACAGCAATGCCGATCGAGTTGAGCCCCTGGATCTTGGTGATGGTTGACTTCGAGACATCGTCCACGATGCGCTCGTCCTGCAGCCCGCCCGTCTTGAACATGGCGCCCTTCATGACGTTGAGGTCCTTCTGCAGGGCAACAAACTCGGCGTTGTCCGGGCCGGGAGCCTGTTTGACCAACTTGTTGAGCGTGCACTTGTCAAAGATCTGGTTGAACTCGTCGCAGGTGAGCTTCACGCCCGCCGTGTTCCTCGGCCCGGGGAGCATCTGCGTCTCAAAGTAGTCGGTCAGGAACTTAAGCTCCCAGACGTGGTCGACGGTCCAGTACTTTGCGAGGCCGCCCGCCTCGGCGCCATTGGCCTTGGCCGTTGCGAGGCCGACCTTCTCGAATCCAGGTCGAAGGTCATCGTCGCAGCGGACCTGGCGGTCGAACCACTTTTGCACGTCACGGTTGTAGTTTTGAGTTGGGGCGCCGCCAGCTCGGGGTTGTTCTTCCGCAGCCACGAGGGTCTTTGCAGCGGGGTTGGAGGGGAACTCGGGAAGGTCGTCGTGGTTGGCTGGGTTACAGGCACCGAAGAAGGGGGTTCGTGCGCGGCGGCCTCTCTTCTCGAGGACCAGGTCTCGCTCGTCGAGGTCGATGGAGCGCTTCAGATCTTCAGAGGTGTCGTCGTCATCGTCGGGGGTAGAGAGGTTGAGCTGGTAGGGGAGCACGCTGCAGGTGGCTGTGGCAGAGGTGGCGGTTGAGGTCTCGGTGACTGTCGAAGACACAGCTGAAGATTCTTCAGTCTTGGTTGGGTCTTCGGTCTGTGTTGGTTCTTCCTCGGTGTTTGTCGGGTCGTCATCATCATCATCATCATCATCATCATCGTCGTCGTCGTCGTCGCCATCGTCACCATCATTGTCGTTGCCCAAGTCCTTAAGAGTGTCCAATGCATTTGCCAGCAGATCGCCAGCAGCTGCGGCAGCAAAGGCCGGAGCAAGTTCAGCAAAGATACCCGCGGCCAGAGCCGGGGTCGCAACAGCAGGGGCAAGGGCAGTCAGCTGCGTCGAGTACCAGGCGAGCAGGGCAGCCAGTCCCGCGAGCGCCGCCTCGACCTTATGGTCGTCATCGTCGCTGAGACTGTTGCGATCAACCTGCTCCAGCTGGGTCTCGATCCGGGAAAGCTCCTCGAACTCATCCTGAGCACGTCGCTGAAAGTCCCGGATCTCTTCGGGAGATGGAGACGGGTTAGCGGCGATGGATGAGGCGGCGGCAGCGAGATCAGAGAATGAGCTTGCGGCATTGGTCGCTGCAGGGCCAATGCCGACAAAGGCAGCAGTTCCTGTGGGCTCGAAGTTGGTCGGGAGACTGGCTCCTGGGACGGTTACGACGCCGGGGATGGTAATTCCTCCATCGGGATTGATAGAGAGCTCGGTAGTGGGCGAACCGGTAGTGGTATCTGTAGGTAAACTGGCATCGGTGGTAGTAGAGAGAGTTTCAGCTGTAGTCTCAGTTGTCTCGTGCACTGCATCAGTAGTGTCGGTGCTCTCGACCACAGCAGTGTCGGTTGTTGCAGAGTCAACAACAACCGTGGTCTCGGTGCTCTCATCAGAGCTAGTAACGAATGTAGAAGCCTCCTCAACGGTTGAGGTGCTCTCGAAGGGAAGGGGAAATCGAGTCGTGGTGGTGGATGGCTCAGGAGTTGTGTCTGGGTCAGCCTGTCGGGGTGCGAGCCGCGCAACACCAGCTTGAACGCCGGATAGAAGGAGCGCTGCGGCCACCAGCCCCTTGGAAGGCAACATGATGAACGGGAAAGAGCGAGTCTATCAGGAAGGAAGAAAGGAAGAAGTAGGGGTGGTAGAAACGAATGGTAGGGAAGGAACGAACAGGAGTCGAGAGCCACGTTCTAGCCTGGAAACTAGAGCGATGATGGCTTGAAGAGGAGGACAAGAAGGGCTAAGATAGGACCCTTATATATCCCTCCTAGCAGACTGACTGCCTATGTATAAACATGACGGATATCAGAGTGTTTGGCTGCGGAGCGGGCTGCAGCGGACGGAAGCGGGCTGAAGCGGACCATGGCGCGGTAGTGAACAAAGCACCGCCTCCTGCAGCAGCGGCACTCTCGTTCAACCGCGTCAGTAGCTTCATCTCCTTGGCCCCCATAAGCGCCCTGACAAAGCACGGGAGGAAATGCCGTTTGGACCAGCATCTGCCGCCGACCGGATTCCAAAGTCCCCAAACGTCGTTAGCCTTCTCATGCAAGGAACCCCTGCCAGCTGATCGACACGAGCCGAATCAGAAACGGCTCCCGGGGGTCTGAACTGCTCTGTTAGGAAATAAGGATGGAAATACTTCATTTCACTGGATAAGCCCTAAAATGAGCAGCACTCCACCTTTGCTGGAGACCTGCCATTGCTGGATTAGAAATGGGTTCTTGAAACAGAGGCGTCTGGGGATGCGACTTGATGAGGAAGCAAGATTCGGAGCTGAGCAAAGAGGTGCGGAATTTACGGAGCAGGGCTGGATGGATCTCTTCCCGCACCATCTGCGGCCACTAACGGGTTCCTCCATGGGGCGATCAGCCCTACTGGGCCAAAGGGCATTGTCTCTGGGTCGTTGAGAACGTCCCGATGTCTATTTCCATGCATCCCGAATGATTCCAGCGTCCCTTAATTTCCATATCCATGGTCAGCGGCCGCTTTTCGGGGCTCAACTTGCCAGCCTAATATCATCTGGATTACCATGGTGAGACTCATTTTTTGTGTCGTCTGCGGATCATCATTCGATACCTCTTCATAGCAAATCCTCGCTGATGAGATTGACATCTGAATATGACCTGAAGAGCATTTGAATGAAGCAGATGGACACTCTGAAAGAACAAGGATCGGCCGCTGTGGGGCCGACCGTTTCCCGGGCCCGAAGCCACGGCCCAAGGGCACACCAAGCTTCGTCTCCTATCATCTTACATGCCTCCCTCCGCTCTCACTGACTGCTCACTTTTGGCAACGGGCGCTAGTGCCACCGCGTCGGCAGTCTTATGCAGGCTGCGGCTGATTCGGCGCCATCTCATCCGGATCTTTTCCCGTCCGTGTGTTGGTCGATAGATCCCGGGAGCTGAAGATGACTGCAGGACCAATTGTCTGGTCTCACTGGTTCACTATTTATACGATGCTGACATTGGCCCTGCTCTGCAGACCAAAGAATGATTCCAACGTTTGGGACTTTTCACTGTCGGCCGTGGTGGAAGAGATGCACAGGAATTGCCTATCCTCAGTGTCTCCTAACCATTGCAAATATCATTACAAAATTAGATGATAATCCTGAGATATTATCAGCATCTAGGTAGGGGCTTTCTCTTAGTAAAGTTGGGCACTCTTAAGGACCTTATTATAGAAACTATCCTATTGCACTTGCGGTGTTCCTTCTATCATGACTCTGGGTCGGAGAGCATCGGGCTTGGGCTGGAGGGAATCCATATGCGGCCACTTAGCTAAAGATAGTATCATTCTTGCTGTCGGCTTGACCATCGAGTGTGTTCCGGAATGGTGTTGGACTACTGGTCTTGCTGCTGCGCATGAAGCAATAGAGCTCCAGCGTTTTATCTCGTAATCTGACGATGACTGGACAATCCAGCTGTGAATGCCTGTGCAGATCCAGCCGGCAGGTCGCCGTCGTGGGCGTATTCGCATGCCTCACCTGCACAAGGACCCAGTTCCTCGGACTGCGACAAGAATGGGAGACGGTAGCTCTCATCGTAAGTACTTTTCGTTATTTTCAACACCACGCTATGCAACGGCCGCCTTCATCCCACTATATACAGCCTTGTTTTTCTACATTTGACACTCTCAAGCCTTCCCAGGCCAAATCTCTCCCGCAACATCACTGACCAGCTTCAGCTTGGCAAACATCTTATCCTCGGTCATGCCCTCGGCGCCGACGGCCACGCTCGCAAACCCGCACTGCGGGCTGATGCCGATGTTGGCGAGCGCCTCCTCGACGCTGCGGCCCTGGCCCTGGGCGACGATCTTGGCGGCGTCGAGCACGCGCTGCTTGATGACCTGCGGGTCCTCGAGCTGCGGGTCCTTGGTCGTGACGACTCCCAGGACGACGTTCTTGTGCTTGGGGAGGAAGCGGAGGGGCTCGAAGCCGCCGGAGCGGGGGTTGTCGTACTCGAGGAAGAAGGTGTCGTAGTTGAGGATGGTGAAGAACTTTTCGGCGATCTTTTCATACGAGCCTTCGCTAAAGTGCATCGACTTGGAAAAGTTGCCTAAAGACCGTTAGAATAGATGACGCATTGGGTTCACGCCAACTGACCTCTGCAGATGTGAAGTCCCACGTGAAGACCCTCGGGTCGGTCGGCGATGCAGTCGTTGTGAGCCTTGAGATACAGGTCAAACAGCTTGTCCGGGTCGACGCCCTCTGCCCTCAGAGACTCCAGCATCTCATCCGAGCAAAAGTACGCAAGCGTCGGGTCGTCGATCTGGATGTTGCGCACGCCCTCCGCATACAGGGTCTTGAGCTCCTGGCGATATGCCTTTGTCAGATCGGCAAAGAACTCCTCGTCGCTCGAGTACGCCTCGGGGCTGTAGCACTTGCCCGACGCCAGCCGCAGGTGGAAGTAGCACGGCGGAGGCATGGTGAACTTGCACTCGGCCCACTGCTCCTTGGGCACGCACTCGCGCAGCATCTTCCAGTTCTCCAGGTAGGGGCTCTCCTTGTACTCGATCTTGCCCTCGCACACGGCAGCCATGGGGTACTGCCTCCCGGTCTTCTTGAGCGCGGCGATGGGCGGCGCCGACAGGCGGGTGAGCTCCCAGGGCACGGGCTCGACTTCGCGGAACCCGGCGAGCTTCTCGAAGAAGCCCGAGAAGTAGTACTTGCGGTCGAACTCGCCCGACGAGATGGCCCGCACGCCGTGCTCCTGCTGCTTCTTGACGATGTCGGCGATGGCGGCCTTCTGGACGCCCGCGAGCTGCGAGGGGGACACCTCGCCGGCGTCGGCCTGCTGCTGGGTCTTGGAGAGGGCCTCTGGCCGGATGAGGGAGCCGATGTGGTCGGCGTGGAAGGGGAGTTTTGAGACCATTTTGACTAAAGGTCAATTGATTCTTCGGTAATTGGCAATTGGGGGCAAATTGAAGAATGAAGGAAAAAGAACGAAGCCTGGGGAGATCCGAGGTACCGAGCACAACCATTTTTCTCCTCATGATCCCTCTTATAAAGAGCTCCATGACAACCGCCCGCGCGAACCCTTTACCCCATCCTTGATGACATGCCTACCATGCATTGCTCCCCCCCGCGGAGCTAGGCAACCCACGAGGCGATGGCTGATCCAATGATGGCATTGCCGCTGGGCGTTGGGCTCCATCTTATGCGCCTCGACCCCTCACCCCTCCGCAGATCTTCGGCTGCCAAACACGGCTGTTGAGATTGAGGGTTAGGGTTAGCAGTGGAGAGTGAAAGGTTGAAGCAATTCGGCAATTGATTGAATTGCCCTGTGGTTCAATTGAATGCGGGATGCATCAATTTTCTCGCTCGAGAACTGTCGGTGGTGTCGTGTCCCATGGCAATACAGTCAGTCGATGAACAAGGAATTGGGTGGGCAATATTTCCAGCAGCTATACCTAGCTGCCCCCAGATTGACATCGTTTGAAATCATCCTCTTCGGTGAATTGAATAATTCGCGGCTGCTTGTAGAGGAAGCAGGATGTCATGTTGTTGGAGAGAAGCACCGAGGACTCCAGTGTTGCTGAGCATCCGACAAGAGCTCTCCGACCGGCCGTTCAACGCGTCCCTGTCGACTTGAAGGCGCACCAAGACTTTAAGGCACTTGCATGATGCTCATTGACTGCGATCATTCATGTGAATTCGGCCAGTCTGGTAGTCGTCACGACAGCGAGCGCAAGGGATGCCGTCTCGGACGGACAATCTCGACTCGTTCCAGATCATACCTGGTATCTATCAGTAAAAAGAGGTTGAAAAATTGAATCACATCTGAAGATTTTGCCGAGATCTTGACAGGGAGAGGTTGTGGCATGCTCACCTCTGTCGCAACGGGGCGCATCGCGTCTGTTGATGTTTACTGTTTCTATTGTGATCTGTATCGTTGAATTGGGGCAACCATGTTTTTTTGAGAGGCCAAGCAACTCACGCCCTCCAAGCAACCCGAGGCAAAATGACTCCTGTCTCACTCGCCGACTGCGACGGCCTCACCATCCCCACAGAATTCCTCCGTGTCGTCTCGCACCGGAAGTCGGCGATGGCGACGACGCATGTCAGATCATTAGGGGGAAAAGGGACCCGAGTCTTGTGCAATCGATGACAACCGAGGCACCGAGGCTTGCAGCTGTCAAGCAAGGGATCAATCGTGGCAAATTAGAGTAGGGCGAACAATGCGACTCTCCATCCCTTGAGATGGCTTGAGACATGCTCCAAGACATCTAGAGAGCCCATCTTTCCCCCGTTGCTTTTTGTCCGTTGGCAGACACAAATGAGACCTTTTTTGGGCCGCCATGTAGGTGATTTATTACAAGGCTTTGGGAGATAGAGGTCTCCCTCGTCAAGCCCACTTGCATAAGGCGGCAAATCGGATCCCGCCTGGGCACTCGAAGCGATGCCATGAGATGGTGTTGTCCAAGCCACAAAAGGAGAAGTGGCTTTTGGGCGATGAGCATTTGTGGTAGAATGTGGCCCTCGGCCAAAGGTGGGACGTGGTGATACAGCACGTCTCGCCCAGCATTCCAGCGGGGGAAAAGGATATTGTTTTCGCAACGAGAGGTTTCTCGGAGTTTTGATGGGCTGGAGCAGAGGAGATGAACTGCTTCAGGGGCAGACGCAGGTTGAGACGTTGCCACGCGTTGACGCAGCATCGACATGGGATCGACAGGGACAGCGACAAATTTAGCAGTCCCTCTCCTGGACCCTAGAGGCATTTTGTGCTACCTGGGGGCTTTTCCAATCGTGGCCGTGGTCATACATGCTGTACCTGGACAAGCTCATTGTATTGGCATCAGGTGGTGTGAAGGCCTCCCACAAAAGCTGACATTGCATGCGCCTTGGCTCGGGAGGCTTCGGAGCTGGCGGAAATGGGCACAGAGGGGGGAGGGGATTGCTTTCGTGATATTGGAGGGTAAATAAGGCTCTTGTTCGACGGTGCTCTGGTTCAACGAGGCTATCGTTGACAGCTGCAGGTGGGTGATGTCACACACGGACGGGTGCGTTTAGGCTTTGAAGCTTACAGAGAAGAACCTTAGTTTTTGACTGTCAAATGCCGGGAATGGGCAATATGGGGGTTTGATCGTTTTCGAGTTATTTTGGGATGATTCTAGGTTTGAGGGAGTTCCTAGATAGATCGGGGGTGGAAAGTCAACTCTGAGCTGGTTGGCGACGCCAATCAACGGACGAGGAGGAGAGAGCCAGGTCCAACCTTGGACCCTGAGTTCAATTCCAGAAATCTAATGATTTCGTCGAAAACAGAGCTTGATGCTGGAGAGTTTGAGTTGGCATCATTGCCAAGACCAAGGGAGCTATCAGCGTGTCTATCAGGTGGCAGCTGTCCGTCTCCCTTGTTGATATGCTCCCAAAAGTTCCAACTGACAGCCTTTAACGTCCCCAACTCGGCACTCAGAACCTTAAAAAAATCCCTAGAGCAAGCTCAAGGTTCTCATTAGACCAATATCGTCATTTCAAGTCGTTCTGCCTATCAGCACGAACGTTGACAAAACTTACCCTACAGAAACCCTCGGTCCAATTCGCCGAACGGAACGCCCCACCTTCGGCGCCGCCACCAACGCCGGGAACGGCCCTCGGCTCCGGCCGCAAAAACAACCGGCCCGCCAGACCACGTCGCTCCCATTGGTGGTCCCCTGGCCGGACATTTGTCTTATTGCTCAGCTCCCCAAATCTGTTCAGCTTTCCTCCCTTTTCGTGAAACAGACTTTTCCCCCCTCTGCCTTCTACAGGCCTTAATTTCCGTCCGTGGACCGCCTCCCCTCAATATAGTTCTCCCGGAGACGGAGCTGTCTCAAGCTTGTGATCTAAGAAAGATCTTCAGTGTGTCTTTACTGGGCTTCGATCCATCCGGATTCTGAGAGGGATTTTCCTTTGCATCCGGCTTTTGAAGGAGCCGCAAGGAGGATAGGTAATCTTTTCTTCTTCCGACCGAGAACCCCGGCCAGCGCCGGTCAGCCGCCGAGAACATGGCAGAAGTAAACATGCGCACTCGGCCAACACAGCAAGGGGAGTGAGGGTACCTGAGTGCGTTCTGTAGAAGCCACAAGTGACCACATGAAAGGGTTGCCTGGCTATTCTTGGAGCACAATGACGTACAATCCTCGATGCAATCTCCTCTAATCGCGATGAAAGCCTGTCACATATCTATCGACCAGGGGAACCTTTTTTCCCCGGCCTGGCTAGACACCGTTTCTGTCGAGTAGACTCGAAAAGGCGAGCCGTTTTGACGCATTCAGGAATGGCCAGTGGCCGATGCGGAGGAATTTCTCTTGGCAGTTTTGGCTGGTGAAGCCGATATGCCGACCATGCCGGCCTGAAGCTTTACCGAGGCGGACCAAAGCAGGAGGAGAGTAAAGCCTGGCCAAGAATTCTATGGAATCAGTCAATCCGCCCATTGGATTTTGCCTCCTGTTGAGAGACGGATCCAAAAAGTCTGCCGAACAAGGGCCATGTCTCAGTGGGCGTTTCTCATGTGGCTCTCTCTCATCCTGCCAACCGGACGCAAGCCCCAACGAAGCGAGGTTCCTGATCGACTGCCACTTCACCATGCAGTCCAGCAGAAGCTATCTGGAATTTGGGGTAATCTTAAGATGCGAGAATGCTGGTACAGCTTTTTTTCAGGAGCGGGGAATTCTTGGGTGTGCCGCCGCCCCCTTCTCGAGTCCTCCCTCGACTTTTTGGAGTGAGACAGCTCAGGGGCACATGCTGAGAGGCTGCATTCTTGTCTCTTGAGCGGGAACGCCATGTCTCAACAGTCACAGGAGATTAGCAACTCTCAGGTCAGTCAGGCTGCCTGGTCGGAGCCCGCCTGGATGCATTCGTCGAGGGGCCGCTCTGGAACTATGGGGTTGTACTCGGAGGGGAATAAACATTGCGGCGGGCTGAGGGACAACAAGACATAGAGAAGTAGGGAGGGCAGATTCTGTATAAAGAGAGGCCTTGAATCCCGCTCAAACCAAATTCTCTTCTCATCCCTCTCCTCATCAAGCAACAATCGGCCTCGATTCCCCTCGCTCCTCTCCCGAGAGCTGCTCCCTCTTCCTCCTCCCCTCCCCCCCCTCTGGTCGTTACTTGCCTAGTCATTCGTTCCAAAAGACAATAATACTCATCCCAAGATGCGTTACACCGAGCTGCTTGCCCTGGCCATGGGCAACCTGGCTGCTGCCCAGTTCTCCAGCCTGACAACCTCCTTCGCCAATGTGAGCACTACGGTCTCCGACACGTCCACTGGAACCTCGTCTACCGCGACCACCACCGCCAGCCCCGGCCATCCCGGCCGGATCGGCGACTTCCTCTTCTACGGCTGTGTTGCTTCCATCAACGGCTTCCCGACTTTTGTCCTGAGCTTCGACAATGAGGACAACGACCTCGATGCCTGTGCCGAGGCCTGCGCGGGCTCCAACTTCTTCGGAACCTACGCCAAGTAAGTGGTTCTCACACGGAACCCTGTCATTGACCATCTGCTGACAATACTAGCTCCTGCTACTGTGGTGTCGTGCTCGACGAGGACGAGACTTCCATCGTGCCTGATGAGCAGTGTGACATTGCCTGCCCTGGCGACGAGGATCAGTCTTGCGGTGGCATCCAGACTCCCAGCCGCCTTCTCCGACGTCAGATCGACCTCTCTGTCCTCCTGAGCATCTACATCAACGTCAACATCGACGGCACCACCGAGACCATCACCGACGTCGTCACCGAGACTCTGCCCCCCGTCACCACCACCGTCACCGAGACGTCCACTGGCGACGGCACCACCGTCGTCTCGACCGTCACCACCGTGGTCGGCGCCATCCCCACCAACATCATCATCATCTGCTACGGCAACTACTGCGCTCCCCAGTACCACTGCCCCACCTGCACCAACTACCAGATTGTCTGCCGCGACGGCCTCTGCGCCCCCGAGATCTGCGAGGACGACAGCTGGGACAAGCTGGTCATCTGCGAGGGCGACCGCTGCAAGTATGCCGACTGGGAGGGCGATGACTGCAAGCAGCAGGTTGTCTGCCACGGATCTTCTTGCGTCTGGGACAAGACCCCCAAGGACGAGTACCAGAAGAAGTACGTCTGCTACGGCTCTGACTGCGTCCACGAGTCCTGCACCACCGACTGCTACGTCAAGGAGACCTGCAAGGGTGATGACTGCGTCGTGGTCCCGCCTCCCAAGCCTGACACCACCCCCGTCACTCCTCCCAAGCCCATCGGCCCTGGTGACGTTGTCGTCTGCCCCAAGCCTCCTACTCCTGGCAAGCCTGGTGCCCCCGGTGCTCCTGGTGCTCCCGGAAAGCCCGGCGCCCCCGGTGTCCCTGGTGCTCCTGGCAAGCCTGGTGCCCCTGGTGCCCCCGAGGAGCCCGCTAAGCCCGGCGCTCCTGGCGCTCCCGGTAAGCCTGGTGCCCCTGGCGCTCCCGGTAAGCCTGGTGCCCCTGGCGCTCCTGGTGCCCCCGAGGAGCCCGAGACTCCCGCTAAGCCCGGTGCTCCTGGTGCCCCCGGTAAGCCTGGAGCCCCCGGTGCTCCTGCCGAGCCCGAGACTCCGGCCAAGCCCGGCGCTCCTGGCGCCCCCGAGACGCCCGAGACTCCCGAGACTCCTGAGACTCCTGCTAAGCCTGAGGAGCCCGAGACTCCGGCCAAGCCCGAGGAGCCTCCGGTCGTCACCGCTGGGTCCGCCCAGATGATCCCCGCCGCCGGCCTGGCCCTGGCCATCGCCGGTGTTGTTTTCCTTCTGTAAGGGATGAGGCGCGCCACGGCCATAGCATCGCATCTCTTTTTCCCTTTTTGCCCTTTTCCTCAAACACACACGCGTGACGGTTTAACGTTCTGGTTCATTCTTACATCGATCGCGTGGTGGTCTTGCTAGGATATCAGACACTGATGGATTGGCTTGGTTATCATGGATGGTGGTTACTTTTGGAGACTAGGAAGTAGTATTTTGTCTTAATATTCAGACGGGTTATGACCTTAATGTGGCTTGACTGGTGATCTGGTGAATGTTTTGATCAGAGAGGTCGGATATGTTCGCTATCTGAGCCTGTTGAATTGTGATCTTGGGCCTTGACTGAGACAATTGAGCTTGTGCTGACTGGCTGAGACTATTGATCTCATCCGATGACTGCAGCTGTAAGGGGCTTCTTGTTCCTTGCAGAGAACAATGTGCAAGTGCCTAGTTTAAGGGATACGTCAAGATCAGCTCAACGTTGGGGGATCGGCTCTGCACGTCTTGGATCCGGCTCAACTTAGGGGCCAATTGGGGACATGGATCAGTTCCAGTTCATGTTTGTTTGAGGCCTACTATTGAGTAGAGAACAGGGCAAAACCCCTGGACACGCATCCAATTACAAGCAAGTAAGCAGTTGATGCATATCCCAATGGGGTTCACATCACAATCAGCAGGCTTATCTACCCAATCTCTGGCCAAGTCTAAAGGCTGCATAGAGTTGCATGTGGCGTCCAGAACAAAAGCATTGTTCATCACATCCAAAGCAAGGGAGATGCAACAAAATACAAACGCAGCGCTATTGCCAATGTCCAAAACGGAAACCCGGAACCTCTGAGCTATTTTGTCCCACAATGGTTAAGCAAAAGAGGCGCACAATAATCGAGTGGGACGAGACTATTTCCTTTTTGAGCGGCGGGATGCAATTGGCCTGAAGCAGAAGTGGTCGAGACTCATTCGAGGCTCTTTTGAGATGCAGCGTCTACGGGGTGGAACCAAGAAGGGCTGAGACCGAGAAAAATGTCTTGGACTGCTGGTTGAACGAGCAGCAGCCAGCGACTTTAAATAGCACCACAAGATAATCTCCGTCCTCGGAGTCGGAGATGCCCTACAGCCTCGAGCTTGCTTTTGGTCATTTGAACCGCGGACGAGCCGATAGATCCGACATACGGGGAGGCCAGGAATGCGGCCGGAGACGAACCAACAGCGTGGTACGAGTGGCTTGGAAGAATGACGTGAAGCTTGAGCTGGACTTGATGGACTGCAGCTGATGCATCAAGAGTGTCGAGGTGGATGAAGGAGTCAACATGCCAATGCCATTTACAGTACAGGAATACCCAGCCAAGACTAAGCAGACCGAGCCATGATGGAATGAAGGCCATCTGCGGAAAACCCCGTGTTAGTGTCCGTGATGCTATTCAGACCCAAACTCGTCGAGCAAGGCCACCGATGCTTCCCCATGATGATGCTACGCACCGTCATTTGAACTGCCTCCCCCCACGCCGGAATACCTTCCATCCGCCTAGTGGCTTAGATCGTGATCCTCCCAAGCTGGCAGTCATCGATCACACTGACCCCACTGGCCGAGGTCTTAGCATTCCTGTGACCGAGTTGTTGGTGGACGGATCATCGGGGGTGACCCAGCAGGCTGGGTCTGCCCTACACCGTTATTCTGACTCCCACAAAAATAGCTGACAACAAAAAGTCAAGGCTTGTATCACGGATCAAACTTGACCGCCATATTATTCAAGGTACTGTATCGTGAGGCGGTTGCCTTTGGGTCATCTTGCATTCGTGAATGGAGCCACGTTGGATGAAGGCAGCGGGCAAGTTGACAACCCACGATGAGGAGAATCATAGCTAAGAAATGTGACAGATGACCGTAACCTTGACCAAGAACTCGGTACCTCTCCATGACAGCGAGGAGCCCTGGATCGACTGCCGCTGCGGTCATAGCTAGCCTCTCCATCCTCTGAGCTATCTCACCGAGCGCCAACGAGCCGGGACGCACTGACGAACCCCGCATCGTAGATTCCATTATTATCCAACAGGCGCGGGTGAGGCTGTAGCTCGTGCTCCCGAGGAACGAGCCAGCAGTATGGCATGGCCACCTTTGAGAGCGCCACGAAGCTCTGCATCATAGCGCTGCCCCGGTCTTGCCCGAGGTCATTCACGGGGTTGACCATGCAGAATAGAAGCCCTCGATCACTGCTGCTGTTGCTGGACAGTCGACAGCTGCAATGCCTCGCCTCGGACAGACACCTCGATCCCCAGAACCGCTCCTTTACCAGAGGATCTCAGAAGGCATCCCGGCATCTCCTGTCCCTCCTCAGGGTTCAGGGGAACGGATATCCCCCTTCCCGCATGGGGTCCCGTCGCAGCGGGTCCTCCTGGTGCCAGCACATCGCCTCATTCTCGCTGCCGTCTGCAATCCACAGCGGGCCTTGGCGTTCCCTTGTGTCGGTACGACCAAGAGGTGCCTTTGGATGCTCGCACCACTTCCTTATCCGCATGGCTTCAAACGGCTTTGCTGTCCGGGTAGCTACGTGGGCAAACAACAGAGTAAGTCTTGGCGCGAGTTGTCCAACAGTTTGTGCTGTCCTTTAGGGGTTCTTGTAAATCCGTAGCGAGATAGACGAAAATCAGGAGATGGGAAGCTTGGAGAGAAGAGAAGACACAAAAGAACCGCCAGTGCGCTTTTTTTTACCTGGAGCTGCCCTGAGGAACGAACCCTGGTAGCTGAAGAATCATGTCGGTTGGGAAACGGGGAATTACACAGCAGGTCCAAAAGCGAGGCAAACAAACCCTCTTCGGCGTGTTACCTTTGATTGGACATTCCAGCAGGTCGGTCGCCTTTTGTGGCCCGTCTCGTGCAAAGCTGCATGGCGACCCAAAGATCAGGAAGCGGGCCGCTTTGACGGACCCAACCTGATGGTTCCCGTGAGGTGGCTTGAAGCTTCATAGACGCCAGTCGCGAGAGTTTTTAACAGATGAAAAGATATGACGATCGTTGAAAGCCTATGGTCTACGGGATGGGCACTTTTACGAGTCATCCCTCTAGTATCAATCCCCTTCTCTGACTATAGTAGACCTCTGCACACTATAAGTCTCGCCCACTGCAATGGTAACATGGCCTGCGGGGATCACCCCCTCCCGCTGTAACCCTCCCAGTTCCTCCACTGCGGAGCCGCGGTGGTCCCCCCTCCTCCCCGCCGTGTGACCGCCTACAGCTTCCTCTGTTACCAGACTGGTTCCAGCTGGGCTGTTTGCAGGCGGTGGATTGTGGATTGTGGATTGTAGATGGAGGGGGCGCCTCTCAAAGGTACCAACAGGCTGGAACTCCCCTGGGTTCCTGGGGCCGCCACAATTCCGCCCTCTGTTGGGCGTGACCTTCCCAGAGCCCTGGGATTTTGTTTTTTTTTGCCTCCATGTTGAAGAGAGGAGAGAAAAAAGTGTAAATTCGTTGGTTCGAGTCAAGTATGCCTTGGAATGCGTCAGGAATATCTGGGTTTTTCGAGTTTGATCGGCCCTTTGACGATTCTAGTCTCGAGAATCTTACGAGGGGGGGGCTTGACTCTGCTACGAAACTACCCGCCCCCAGATGCTGTTCCATAATTTTTCCCACGAGCCGAGGCTGCCGAGCAGAGCAGTGGGAATGAATGAAAGTCAGAGGAAAAGAAAGGAGCATCCATGGCCAACCGATACCAAGGCCACCCCCCCATTTTCTCGGCCGGGCTTTTCAGAGTAAACTTTTGGCCCCAGAAGGCAGGATACTCCACGAGTCAAGAAAAAAAGTGTTGCCATCTCCGTGTCGTCGGGTGGGTTTTGGGCGAGCCTAGGGGCCTTGGTACGGCATGGTGTCCTCACCTATAAACCCTGGAGGCCGACAATCCTTTCCCCAAGCTTGCTCTCCCACCCCCTCTACTCTTCTGTTCCCTGTCAACACTGATAGTGCAGGCGCTTGCTTGATTACATTTTAAAAAATAGCTTCATCGTCTTGGCTCCTCTTTTTTTCTACCCCTTGTTTGTCAAGGGTCGTCGTCAGAGATCCTCAAATAGTAGCCGCCCTCGCTAGCCCGCCTCTTTGTGCTAGCCTTGCCTTACCACACCGTTCTTCTTTAATAATAGCCTGTGCCGCCCGCCACAATCTAGGCCCGTCTTTTCCTCTGATCCTTCGCCTTTCTGTCCAAGACTACCTTTGCCGATAGACTTGGTTTATTACAGTAAGTTTCTCCTCTCTTTACTTCCCCTGTCTGTTACTCTCCAGCGTCGTTGTTTCCCTGCTATTCCCACTCTCACATCTCATCTCCCCCAGATCGGCGCGTTCATCGCTACCCGCACACTGTCTCACTTGCGCCTCTGGCGCCATCATGCGCCTATTAAATCGTGGTCGCTCACAGTGCTTAGATTCATATCCAGACCGTGACGTCAGCCCTTCTACTCTCGGCTGAGGAAATCCAGGGATCCTCAAACTTAGCGCGCATTCATTCCCATCCTATCTCCTAAGCCCTTCTCAAGCCATCCTGAACCCTGAAAGCTTCATCCGTCTTATTTTGACCACTTGCCTTTTGTCGCCAAACATCCCCCTCCACTCAAGCGTGGCCGAGCCAAAGTCCCCTTCCGAGGCGCGATATGCGCAAGCGCCTCCGCGGCCCACGATGAACTCGCCGCCAAACTCAATCTCGCGCCATTCGAACGAAGTAGCGCAAACCACGGGCTCCCCCAAGAGCCCCTCGACAAAGCCGCCCAAGCCACACCCCGTCCGACCTCCGAATGCCTCCGCCTCCGCATCCGCATCCGACGAAGATGGCCGAGATGCCGGTGTGACGAGGCCGGCCTTTCACCGATTCAGACCCCCCTCGCCGTCCTCGTCTACGACCTCTCCGCTCGCGGTGGGCTCATCGCAGGAAGTCGCCCTGATCCAGAGCATCGAGCGCGGCGAGTACGCCCCCGAAGACCTCGACGAGACCCGGAGCCTTACGGATAGCATTCGGCAGCACATCGTGGACGGAGGCCTTCGCTACCACGCCTACCATGCGGGAAAGTACCTGTTCCCCAACGACGAGACTGAGCAGGACCGCGAAGAGCTGAAGCACAATCTGACGGTTTACTTGTGCGAGGATGCGCTCTTCTTTGCGCCGGTGGAGCATCTACTGGATGAAGGAGCCGAGGTGCTTGATTTGGGGACGGGGATTGGGAAGTGGTGCATTGATCGTAAGTTGCCCACGTTGCAACGAGAGAGGGTCCGAAGGGGCCTCCTTGGATGACCGGAGCCGGCGTTGGTCTATTTGACTTGGGCGGTTCTGGGATGTTCCCTGCTTTCAGATGGTTGACCTCCTGTAGTTGCCGACAACTATCCCAACTCGCGGTTCCACGGCATGGATCTTTCGCCCATTCAGCCCGACTGGGTTCCTGAAAATGCCCTCTTTGTCGTCGACGACATCGAGCACGAAGCTGGCTGGACATATCCCGAGGAGAAGTTTGACTACATCCACATCCGCCACACAGTCCACTCCATCAGGGACCGGCCTTTGCTCTGGGACAGAATTTACAAGTACAAGATCCGATATTGCTCCGGCTCTTACACATCAACTTACAATTTAACAGGCACCTGAAACCTGGAGGCTACGTCGAAGTCCAAGAGTTCCACTACATCCCGGCGTGCGACGACAGCTCGTGCGACGGCCCCTACGCTTGGCGGGACTTCCTCCGGTACCTGCAGGACGGCATGGCCGCTCTCGGCACCGACATCCACGGCATCCAGCACGTCGAAGGGGAGCTCAGGGAGGCGGGCTTCGAGAGCGTCACCCGCAAGAACTTCAAGTGCCCCGTCGGACCGTGGCCCAAGAAGCCGCGGCTCCAGGAATGCGGGCACGTCTTGCGGGACGTGGTCATGTGGGGTCTCGTTGGCTTGGCTCGGAGGCCATTCCGGGACGGGCTCAAATGGACGCTGATCCAGATCGAGATGTTCCTCGTCGAGGTTCGCAAGTCCCTCACCGAGGAGGTCAACGGGCTGCCCAAGTACCACACATATTTCCCCTTCCACAGCATCCACGCTCGGAAGCCTCTCGACCCGCCCAAGAACGCCCCGACGGAGAAGGATGCGTGAAAGAGGGGGGTTTTGAGATCGGAGGGGGCCCCTCCTTTCAGCCCTACCAGGCTCGAATGAATGCCGATCTCCCCCCCTCCCTCCTACAGCAGCTTACGACACCGGCTGCGAATTTGATGACGACTTACGACGACATATACCACAAACCTGCATTTGATCTTTTTTGAAGGAAGAAACATGAGGGCGTTTGGTTGGCGCATAATCTCTGGTTCCATCTCTTTTGTATTTTTTACATTAGACGGCCTCGGGGCCATTTGGCAGCATGGCAAGGGTATTGCATTACATTACAATGGCGCAATTGAGGCTGGGGATTTGTTCTTCCTCCTTGGCGGATTGGATACCTCGCTGGCGTGGGAGGACGAGTATGAGTTCGAATAACGAATCCAACCATATGGTTTACCTTGAGCAGCCAGTATTTACATGACATGAAGCACTATTCAGATGTCTTTTGTGGTTTATCAGACTGCCTACTGATAGGCGTATTACTTATCTCCCCAAAGACGGGAGGTACGCCCGTGTCCAGGCCACCTGCACGAACAACCCGAGGCCAGAACCCACGGCACACGTGCTGCTGTCTTGCAACTCCGTCACCGCTGGGCTTCCCTGCACAAATCTCACCTACATCAACCCTAGTCCTCCGACCTGCCTCTTTAGACAAGCGCTGCAACCAGATCGACGGACATGTAGGAAAAAGCACGGAATCTGCTTTCGTCAGCACCTTGCAAGTCGCTTTGATTAGCACCGAAGCGGTGGGGAGCAATTGGCCTGACTCACAGCCAGACACGCGCCGGCGATCTCGACAATGACGACGCTCTTGTCCTCCATGGAGCGGTCACTCGGTTCGCCAGCTCGAAGGATTCGTATGCGTAATTCGCTCGACCCAGGATGACGACAAAAAATCCGACAGCCGACAGGACGTTGCACTCGATCTTGGCTCAACTCCCCTGCCATGGTTGACAAGTTAAAAGGGGGAGGCTTGGCCACTTTTATTTTATTCCCGGGAACTAGACAACAACTACAACGACAAGCGCAACGGCCATGAGCTCCAGCATCTGTCTTAATGATGGCTCCCTTGGGCCAGGCGTCCGGGGATGTCGTGGCGACTTCGACTTTACGCAGAAGTTCGAGCGGATCTTTCTCTCGATTATTCCTGCTGCTGTGTTTGTTGCGGCAGCTTTCGCGAGGGTGGCTGTCTTGTCTCAGCGGCCGCGGATTGTTGGCGGCATCATCTTGCAGTCGGTTAAACTTGTGCGTCTTTTACATATGCTGACATGCTCGTTAAGGATGACTGACTGACCGACTGACAGGCATTCTTGATCGTCTATGCCATCACACAGCTTGCGACTCTGATCCTCGTGGCCACGGGCACTCCAGGCATTGTCCATGATCTGTCACTCGCCTCATCGAGTCTTGTCTTTGTTGCGTCGCTGTTTGCAATTGGGCTATCACACACTGAACACTCGGGCGCCCGACGGCCATCCACTCTGCTCACAGTCTATGTCCTACTGACGCTGCTCTTCGACATCGTGCAGGCCCGCACGGCATGGCTCATCATCACCAATCCCCATCAGTCCTTCCACGCACGCCTCTTTACCGCCTCGATCGCCGTCAAGGTGGTCATCCTGTGCCTCGAGTCCATCCCCAAGACGAGATGGATCCAGTGGAATGCCGACGAGCACAGCCCCGAGGAGTCGAGCAGCGTCTTGAGTCTCGGGGTCTACGCCTGGCTGAACAAGCTGTTCCTGAGAGGCTATCGGGATGTCATGGACCTGGATGACTTGTACCCGCTCGACGAGGGCATGGGCGCTGAGAAGCTGTATAGTCGATTTGAGAAAAAAGCCCGGATCCACAAGTACCGGGATGAACCCAAGTCTGGCCTGCTGAAGGACCTGTTGAGGACGCTCACCGGGCCGATCCTTTTGCCCGTTGCTCCTCGCATTGCCCTCATCGCCTTTAGGTTCTGCCAGCCCTTCTTCATCGACTCGATGCTCGAGTACCTTCAGACCCCCGAGACGCCGACCTCCAAGAACATCGGTTATGGCCTAATCGGCGCCGTCTTCCTGATCTACGCCGGCATCGCCGTCGCCTCGGCGTTCTACGGCTACTACAAACAGAAAGCCCTCTACATGGTCCGGGGATGCCTCGCCGCCGCCGTGTACCGGAAGACGACCGAGATGAAGCTGACTGGGGCCGATGACTCGGCCGCCCTGACGCTCATGAGCACCGACGTCGAGCGGATCCTCTATGGGGCGCAGGACGCGCACGAGCTCTGGGCCAACACCATTGAGGTGGCCATGGGATGCTGGCTCCTGGAGCAGAAAATTGGCGCGGCATTCGTCTCCCCGATCGTCGTCATCGCCCTGTGCGGCGCTGTGCTGGTCTGGCTGCTGAGGCGCGTTGGGCCGAGGCAGAGCGAGTGGATGGTGAGGATCCAGAACAGGGTCGGGCTGACGGCCAACGCTATATCGCACATGAAGCTCTACAAGATCTCGGGCATCACGGGCCCCGTGGCCGACCTGATCCAAGGCCTGCGCGAGGGGGAGATTAAAGTCGGCAACAGCTTCCGGTGGCTAGTGATCCTCGCTGCGGTGCTTGGCATCACTCCTCTCTGCATCTCTCCCGTTGTTACCTTTGCCTTCACCTCGAGCTCCCTCGGAGTCAACACACTTTTCACGTCCATGTCGTACATTACCCTGGTCACGTTGCCCCTGATCGGCTTATTCCAGAGTCTCCCTCGCATCTTTGCTGCCGTGACATGCACGATTCGGATCCAGAGGTTTCTGGTCGCTGACTCTCGGGTCGACTTTCGCGTTCGCGATACCTTGCGGTCCTCCGAGTCCAACTCTGAGAATGACTCTAAGACGGAGAGTGATTCTGTGCTGGCTTTTTGCATCGAGGATGGCAACTTTGGATGGGGCGGCGAAAAGACGACCTTGAACCGAATCAACGCCACGATCCCAGCCAACAAGCTTACAATCGTCGTTGGCGAGGTTGCCTCTGGCAAGACCACCTTCTGCAAGGTCCTCCTCGGAGAAATCCCTGCATCGTCTGGGTCTGTCAAGGCCTTCTTCCCCTCCTCCCGCATTGGATACTGCGAGCAGACCCCGTTCCTCTACCATACGCCACCACCCTTTCGACAACCCCACCCTTT